>JAHWFP010043456.1:17185-48743 GCA_023313725.1 Lithobius niger | reverse complement strand
GTTTCATCCTATTAGCTGGAACGTCCTTAATAGGGTAATTATGATAATGGCATCTGACATGAAATTGTAAACTTGCTCAACTTATCATTTGACGAAGCGTATAACCTTTGCGGCAAATTGTACAGTATTCGATAAACCCTGCTTTCTGTTTGGTTGGCACTAACGCATCGTTGAGGAACACAGCGCCGATGACTCGGGTTTACTGGATTTTAATTTACCGGGCGTACTGGGTTTACTGGATGTAACAAAGTTGTGTCAATTTTTTAGTGACATAATAGAAAACGAAAACGCCACCTAAATAAAGGTATTGTGTGCGCGGCGTGTCTTGGGTCCTGCAGGTAGTTTACGAGCGGCTACGTCTTCCTGGAGGAGGCGGCTTTAATCGACGGCCGCCATTGTTTTTGTAACCATCTTGGATATCAACAAGGCACTCTGCTACCAAAAACGTACAATCGATTATCTATGTTCGTTCTGGGGAGAACTCAAGATAGGCTGCGGACAAATACTTCTTGTTAAATACTTCTCGTTTTCGAATTGGTAGGCGCAGTGGAATGATCAATGAAGAGCTGTTGTGAGTCGTAGGCAAGGAGTAAACCACACAATCAATGGGTGGATGTGACCACCATTTTCGATGCCGTATTTAGAAAGAAATACATTTGAGGGCGGGGATAGTTTGAGAGTTGGGATATATTTGATAGTGTGGAATGTTTCGAAGCGACTACGTAACGAGCCAGGCGTTTCGTCTCGTTTACATTATCGGTTATACTACCCCGAGCGCTTCTATGAAATCGGTTATTTATGTTTTATGGCACGAAACACCTTTTCAGAGACCGAAGGTGGAGGGAATTTTGCTGGAAAGCAGTTGAAAGGAGTTATGTTAAAACGCCATAAATTATAGATTTCTTAAAAGCATGAGTGGCGTTCTGTCTGAGAATTTTTTTTTTTTTTTTTCCGTAAAACGATTCTCCGAAGTAATTTCTATGCTTTCGGTTTCTATGTTCGATTTACGATGTTTAGTTTTGCGATGTTTACGATGTTGTCCACTGTTTGGCGCAGCGACACCAGCCCCCCCCCCCTCGTTGTATATCGTCATCCTGCCTGTAATTTCGTTTACCAACTTCGTATTAAGTAGCCTGAACCTAATTTGTATGCCGCTCAGAAAGCTCCCGATACTGACGAGAAGCAATTTCGTGTTTTCCGTAAAAGTCAGACGATTCACGAAGATGACGTCATTGCCCTAATTGCCATACCGAGAATGAAAGCAAACCGATTCCTCTATGAGTGAGATGTACGGCATGGAGCTGTGGTTTGTTTGTCAGTGACCATTCATTTTCCTTTCACCATCTTTGATCCTTGCTTTTGCTATTCATCAGTAAAGTTTTGCTTTATATAATTACAGAGCGGAAATGGTCTTTTCAGTGTAAGTCGTGGTCTTTTCAGAGTAAGTTATGGTCCTTTCAGTGTAAGTCGTGGACTTTTCAGCATAAGTCGTGGTCTTTTCAGAGTAAGTTATGGTCCTTTCAGTGTAAGTCGTGGACTTTTCAGCATAAGTTATGGCCTTTTCAGTGTAAGTCATGGTTTTTTCAGAGTAATGTATGGTCCTTTCAGTGTAAGTCGTGGACTTTTCAGCATAAGTTATGGTCTTTTCAGTGTAAGTCGTGGTCTTTTCAGAGTAAGTTATGGTCCTTTCAGTGTAAGTCGTGGACTTTTCAGCATAAGTTATGGTCTTTTCAGTGTAAGTCGTGGTATTTTCAGAGTAAGTTATGGTCCTTTCAGTGTAAGTCGTGGACTTTTCAGGATAAGTTATGGTCTTTTCAGTGTAAGTCGAGCATGGTTCTCGTTTTGTGGAAAGAAAACAAAAATTCTCTACAAAACAACTCTAAATATTCAAACGAAAATCCTACTTTCCTCGGTTGCCAGGGAAGTAACCAGGACTTAAGAGAAAATACTTGTATTTTTCTATAGTAAGTGTTACAACAGGTCTTGTCAACCAGTGCTCCATGAAAATAAAAATAAAATATGGTGGAAAGATGTATCGTAACTAGTAAAACCACGAACAAGCAATGTCATTGCATCACAAGGAACTTATGCATGGTCTCTGAGCCGAAATTTCTCACCTGATAAAAATATGCAATGGGTTGGCATTGACCTAGCTGTCGACGCACCATTAAGCCTCAATTTCCCCATCCCATCATCGTGTATCGTGATTCCAGTGATAGTTGCGTAGTTCTGGGCTTATTTTTTTTGCCTAACTCAACCGCGTTTTGTATGAGGCAGATAAATAGGTCAAAGTCGACATTGCAATTTCCGTAGGTGCATTTAGAACTATAAAAAACTGACTGAAATTTTACAACCTTTAAAATAGGTTACTAACAGCCTATTTTTTTTTCTGTTCTGGTTATAACTCGTTGGTGCAGCATTATACAAAATGGTGGGTTAAGCACTGATTCAGATTGTTATACTTTTTTCGAAATCATCATTGCGTCAGATATTGTCGCAACGTGACTATAGGGGCTTGGCCTTTACTGAACAGGCCGCATTATAACAGCGGACTATCCAATAGCTGGATACATTATCCTATAGTATGCTTTATAAGGCCGGGTTTACGCAAGGACTCGCCTTTGCATTCTCGCAGCTAGAATTTAATCACAATGGCAAAGTTGTCGTTGCCATGGTAACAAAGATATCTGGATTTGCTAAATTCGACGTCGTTTGAATAAATGCTTTAAGTCTTATAATCCGTGACAATAAGATAAAGAATTCCTCCTGACGAAATTTTCACAGCTGCTTCCGAACTCGGATTATTCAGTGTTATCATTGCGAGTCGACATAGCTAAAACCGCCGCCATGTTGGAATTTCAGATGATTTCTAGCTGCGAGAATGCAAAGGCGAGCCGTTGCGTAAACGCTCCCTTATAGTGGGATATTCGTAGTAAGCTGTATTATAATATTGGGGGGGGGAGGATTGAGGCTTAATGGTTGATCTGTAACTATACGTTTCGTCAGGATCGATGTCGAAATCAATTGTCTTAAAATGATTAAGGACGTTGTCAAGCTTCTATTGTAGAAAACCTGAAAGGAATTTTGTGCCAGAACTTATTTTGTTCGAGATCAACTGGGAGTAGCTTAAAGTCCTGACTGCAACAAACCTTCTGATTCTTTTGTGAGAAATCCAGGGTGCTTTTCGTATTTTCCCTGTAATAGGAGGAACCAAGTGGGTCGTAAGAGCTGGCAGTCCAGCCACTCTGCTTATTTTTGCTCCCTCGAGGAAAAGTCAACCGAGATGTTGGTCGAATCTCATTTGCTGCTTGGCCCCTGGAAGAAAGCGGGAGTGGACTCCCATTGCAGAGAGAGAGAGAGAGGGAGCGTGCACTTTGACTCAATTTACGATGTCCGTCCGTCCATTTGGTCGTTTTTCGCGCACTTTGAGGTTGGAAATGTTTATTGGCCGGTACTTAATTCAATAAGGCGACCATCAGAAAAATAATAAAACTTGGTAAAGAGTCAATACAAATCACCAATTTGTAGGCGGCAAGTAGTAAAGATTGTGATCGATTGATGTGGTATTTTCAATCCATTAACTGGTCGTTGTCATGATTCCACTCAGTGGCGTAGGAGCTGGTTGTATGGTTTATCGATTTCAAGTGACTCTTGAGATCTAAGAGCCTCCCCACCCCCATCTAAGGAACCCCCCCCCCCCAATCTAAAGGCCGACTGTTGCGCAGTAGCGAAATTACGACTATAAGAAAATTTAAATATACATTTTCTGCCGGGCTTTCCTGAAGTTTTATCAACTTTATCAAAAGCCGCCTCCTTCCAAATTCAAGATCTTCGTTTATTTTTTTTTAAATAAAATTCTGTACTAGGATGGATTCGACAATTATTAGTGCTAAATGAGAGTTATTGGTCAGAGGTTTTTGTTTTTTTAAGTTGGGAAAAAGTTAGAAGTTTACATTATTTTCAAACAAGAAACAGCTGCGTTTTTTATTTATTTTTTTATAAACCTTCACATTATTCAACTTTTAAATCATCTTTTTCAGGGTGTAAATCACGTGACAGTAGAAACCAAGGGCTCCTCCTAACTGATACCATACCCACGATTCTTTAAGACCAGAGCTGCTGTACGGACTTCCATTGGTTCAAAACCTGGACATGTCTTGGTCTAAGGTACAAAACTTGGTACTTGATAGTTCGGTGCCAGTAGTTGAATTAAAGACATAAGTTGAACTCTGTGGCCTTATCGGTAAGATCACCGGTGATCACTAGCAATTAACAGTATCAAAACTCTGTATCGCAATCCTTTCGGCGTCTCAAGAAAGCCGTCATACGGTTGGCCATCACCACATTATAAGGCGAAGAGTTTCGAATAAGGGCCGTACGAACTACGAAAAAAAAAGTTGGCTCTGCACACTGTTAAAATTGTCGTATTTGACGGTCGACTACACTTTTTATTTTACCATCACATTTCTCGGTGATTTCAGCCAAAAACACCCTGATGAAAGTACGTACCAAGACTCGTTTCACTGCTGGGAACTAATTAAACGATACGTACTGTAATTTCACAGTACAAAGAAATGGGAAAAAAAATTACGGGCACTTTGTGTAGTGGTAATGGTAATGTACATTTTTATTTTTCATAGGGCGGAGAGCGATAATTAAGGGGCTGGCTCCGAGTCCTGTTATCCAGTCGAAGCTCAACATTCAAAATCGTAATTAATGCAGTTAACTGTATTAAAACTCTGTACCGCAATCCTTTAGTCACCTCAAGAAAGCCGGTACAGAGTTGGCCATCACCACATTGCATGTATCAGGCGAAGAGTTACGAATAAGTCAAGATCATGCAGGATCTTGAGTTAAGACAAGGTCTTCTTTCAGTGTACGAAGCTCAAGCGAGTCCAGCTTCACGTATGCGGCAATTTGTAGTACGTGTAAACCCTTTAAGGATTTCGTGAAGTGTCGTTGAAGCGATACTATAGAGCAGTGACATTTGCCGCCATATTGGCACCAGTATGGGTTTTGGAGGGCATAACTACAAGGTGCACTACATAAAAATGGAGGGAAAAAAACGGAAGAGCGGATTTCTTAGACTTAAAATAATGTTGTTTTCTCCAACAACAAAAATCGCGCGTTTCAGGTCTAAGAAATCACTCTTCACAGCATCAGCTGCAGTATGACGCCCTGCTGTTTCTCTCTGCGGTGCCCCTTGCAGCTAACCCATTAAGGCTCCAGCATAGAGTTATATACAATAATACTACGTCGTGTCACTGCTCTGTAGTTCAGACCAACCTGAGTATTGTACCATAGTTTCCCCATTTTGCTGTGGATAATTTTTTGGATTTGTCTCATTTTAGCCCCAGAATTTTCGCTTATATTTTCCATTCGCATTTGCAATTTAAATGTTAACGGTCGTGAGCTTCTTGAAATATTTTGATAAAGTCATTACATTAAGTATTGGGGGAGGGGGGGGGAGGGTAGAAGCAGTATTCTTGGGAACCCTTATTATGAAGGGTGGGGGTGGGGGGTTAAGGAGAGTAACGTCGTTTATTATCCAAGCTTGGTTTGCCCGAAACACAGCAAAAATCGTCGAAGGGCTTTTCGGAACCATTTTACGACCTTGTTTAAGCGTTCTACGAATTAAAGTTATTACGGTAGTAAAGTTCACTCGACTGGTGCTACGCCGCTCTCAATTCGTCGGCCACGCTGTCGTTTCGTCGTTTAAATTTTACGCTTGAGAAGAAAAACCGTGAATTTTGGTCGCCGACTTTGAAAGCCATTCTGTGTTCAAGTGTGGGATGCCGTTTTAAGTGCACGGAACAGCTCTTAAAAACATAAGGTAACACGTGTTCTTGGGGACAAAAGTGCGTAACTTTCAAATTTTGCTCATTTACCGTTGCATCTACTATCAATTTAAAAAAAAAATGCTGTAGCAAGATCCTGTTTGAATGGCGCGCAATTATCTTCATTTAAAAGAACAAGATGTGTCTTGGTGGGATTGTATGGTTCCAAGCGTGTTATTTTACTGTCAGATTTCCTCAGTGTTTAATAATCACGCAGCTTTATGATTTTCGGTTTCAGTAAAATGCATTTACACTGTGATGACACTGGACATTGAAAGTACACGTCACTGTGAACCAACTGACCCTCCACACAATGTATTGGTGCTCAAATTCTGCAGCCTTCATACCGTGTCTGCCGCTATTCGTAACAGACGTTAGCCTCCACACGAATTGTACACAAACTCTGTACTGGCTATATTGACACTACACAATTTGTGTACCAACTCAGCCTCTCAGTCTCTCCTCCCTTCCGGGAGTTTTTCATATTTGCAGGCGGTACAGATGTATGATGAGACCTAGATTTCCCCGGAGTACTGTACTGTGACTGAGGTTGGCGCTAATGACCTAGCCTTCCATGCGCCATTAAGCCTCAACCTTCTCGCCCCCACCTCTACACGAATTGCATGCACAGTCCTGTACAGACTGTCCATACCCAATTCGGGAACACAATTCGTGTACAGCTCGTGTGTACAATGCGTGCGGAGGTTGATTCTGGTTAACACAGTGGCGTGGAATGTCAATGCACAACGCTGTCAGAGTTTAGGTTTTGTTCACGACGAAATGACGTACTAACATACAAGTTGAAACGCAGCAACTTCTTAGAATAGCATTGTACCGAAAGAGGAATCATGTGAAGCCATTGCGATTACACTAACAAATGAACCTCTTCAAACAGTAACCTTTTAAGTGCAACACCAATCTGACGAATTTGCTAACGTAAAAGAATTATCCTAGCATGCTTCATGAAGGGCGTCCACACATCGGAGTCGATAGAGAAATTAGTTACGTCGCCAAATTCCTCAATTTGGTGTAATACTGATATCCCCCCCCCCCCTCCCGCATCCCGCTCCTTCGTCTACTTGCTGTGATAAGATATAGATTTAGAGTTTGTTTAACACCTCTGTAGTGTATGGCGCTGTGGCTACCCAAAAAGCTGCACTGTGAGCGAGGTTGGCGCTAATGATCTGGCTGTCGACGCGCCATTAAGCCTCAATCCCCTCCCCCCACCCGCTGTTTTCGGTAGCGCTGACCTTGAAAGCAGCAACACTTTTACTGGAAGCATTTTGTGATGTACTGAGAAATTTATTTGGTTCGTGAGCCCCCCTCCTCCCCCCCCCCCCTCCCACCGCCTCCCCACCCCGCCCAACGATCCGATTCAAGTAAGGTTTAAGGGCCGTGTAGAGGGAAAGGAAGAGACCAGTTGAGGCTTATTTTGCCACCACCTGGTGCCCGTAGTTGGAGTCCACTCGTGAAGGGCCATCGTGCTAGAGAAATCGGAATGTTGCCACCATGCGAGCAAACTTGGCGTGTGTTTAAGAGGGATCCACTGACCAAAATGGCGTCGTAAAGCACGTTGGAATGCTCCTTGAAACGTCTGAAGTGGACAGTTAGTCGGCCGTTTAGCGAAACGGGATTCGTCCCGATGGACAAGACGCCAAATGTCGCGTCTCGTAGCCGCCCGACCCGCCTCCAATGCTGGCTGGCTAGCGCGGGCTCTTTGGGCCACGTGTGCTTTGACCATTACCCTCACTTCCTCCCTCCCCCCGCTTTCCCTCCCACGTTGTCTTTATTGACTCCCCCTCTCCTGTCGTTGTGGGGGTCAGTGTGGGCGCGGTTTGTTGGACCCGTTCACAACCGTGCCAAACACAAGTGTGATCTTCGTGCCAGACGAACCGAGAGTACAAGAAGACTGAGACTGCAAAACTCTAGCAGATTCATTTCAGTCTAGTGTTTGATCCCAAGCCAATCCATTTTGTTTGCGTAACCTTCAAGGGAGAGTTTAAGGGCGGATTTCGGGCGGGTTTACGCAACGACAATTTTATCGTTCGCTAGCGTTTACTTTACTTGGTTGAGGGCTCTTTTACGCAACAACTCGCCGTTTGCATTCTCGCAGCTAGAATTTAAGGGCGATGGCAAAGATGTCGTTGCCGTGGTAGCAACACTAATCTGTATTGGCTAAATCCGACATCGTTTAAACAAATGCTTACAGTCGTATAATCTGTGGAATTAAGATAAAGAGTTCCTCCTACGAAACAATTTTTCCAATCGCTTCTAAACTCAATTATTGACTCGTTTCATTACGAGCTGGCAGAGCTAAAACCGCCGCCATGTTGGAATTTCGGATAATATCTAGCTTCTATACCAGGCGCCATGGCTGTTTGCTGTGACGTGCATATCACGTGATGGGGCTAGTCCAATCAGACGGCCAAACAGCCGTTGTTCTCGTTCATCATTGGGTAACTCATGGTGACGTCACAGCAAACAGCCATTGCGCATGGTTTAGCTGCGAGAATGCAACGGTAAGTCGGTGCGTAAACGTGCCCTTATGTAACGAGACATTCTCGCTCGACGAACACTATTTGCTGGTCAACCCTTATGTATTTATTTTGGTTTCCGGTTTCTACTAAATGAATGTGGCACTACATAAGAAATAAATAAACTATCACAGGGGCGACATGAAAGGGAGTTTCCGCGATAATATTACCACTGGTCCCATCTCTCGTTCATGGTCGCGACCCATGTGGTCAAATTTGGAACGACTGATCGTAACTCTTTTTCTCGGGCAACACACGTTAAAAATATGCTGTATAGGTTATAACCTAATTGACAGATGTGAACAATACCACTTCGGTAACGATTAATCCATGCATTCGGCACCTACACTTGCAACAGCATTCCACGAGCGTGAAGTGGTGAAGCAGATGGCTACTGCAAGCCAAGGCCGACTGAGGCAGAAATTGCGTCTTTCGCCTACCGGCTCAACGCCAGTTCATTCGCGTGCAGAAAACTGATGCCTTTTGTTGGTGCTCTGGTAAAATAAGATTATGTAGCGATGTTGAATCAACAGGCCTGTATCTGAGAAACGAAACCTACAGCTTCTCTTCCAGACGACCTTGTGACGAGAGATGGAATATGAAGCAATAGTTACTCCCATGTCCTACGGATGTGTATATGTATTTACTCGCTCCTGACTATTATAATAGTAACAACACGGATGAAGAACAAAGTACAACAATCATTTTAAATTTTGCTACAACTTTATCATTACTAGCCATTTCCAAAATGTGCTATTCTCGCCCAAAGAATAGCTTCTGGCAATGATCAGGCGTCGGTAGCATAAACGGCTTGCTGCTAAAATTCACGATCCAACATGGCGCCCATTCCACAGTTATCGAATCGAAAGCAAACCATCGAATGCTGGGATTCGGAAATCAGGGCGCCATCTTGTACTGCCGAAAAATTTGTTGTCTTGCTGCCTTAAATCTACGCTGTCGTGTCGCACGCGTTGTACTTCGTGTCGCGAGGAGAGGATCGGCGTTAGCCTTGTTGCCATTGTTACGTACACACAACTCGAAACCCGCATGGCCCGGTAAGGGCGCGTTTTTGCCACGACTCGCCTTTGCAGTCACTCAGCTAGAAACTAGAAATCATCTGAAATTCCAACATGGCGGCGGTTTTAGCTCTGTCGGCTCGCAATGAAACAGTAAATAATGTGATTCAGAAATGACTGAGAAAGTTGTTTCATCAAGAGGAATTCCTTGTCTTATTGTCATGGATTACAAGACTTTTATTGATGGTTTATTAGTTTATTGAACAAGGAAAACGGTACAAAACTCCGTATGTGCCCTCACCCCACAAGAGCTCATGCTCGCGTGTGGCGTGTTGGCTACCATAATAAAAAGTAACAAAAAACACAAGAATTACAAATGTCAACTTTGCAAAGTTTGGGTGTATCGTAGAAAAAAAAATAACAATAATAGCAATATAAAATTATTACCACTATTTTTACTACCATTTTTACTACTATTTGTATTACTATTTTTAATAGCAACTGCAAAGTTACTTTTATTAGCAAATGCAATTATCACCATTGTTATTTATAAATGCAAAGTTAAGGTGCATCGTAGTAAAAATAATAACAGCAGTAAAAACAAAATAAATATGCTACAAAGAACCAAAGAAAATCAAAATAACTGATAGTGCTGACATTATTTTTCAGCTTATAAATTTTAATGAATTTTCCAGGGCCACAGTACTGATATCCAGTAGCCACAGAAACAGGTATTTCTGGAAACGATGAATTTCAGCAATATCTTTTATATAGTTGGGTATGTTAGTGTAAAATTTTTCTTCCAAGGATGTAGCTACATTTATGCAGTTTTTCTTTTGTATCTTTAGGCTGAATGACAAAATTATCAGATTCACTCCTCGTGTGGTAGTTGGTTACAAAACGAGTTGTAGCATGTTTATTAATTCTACGGAAAATTAATTAAAACTCTCTAAATATATAGATGGCGGACTGGCAGAATACCTAGCTGTTGAAAGAGTTGGAATGAATGATCACGCTGTTTTTTTTTTTTTTTGAAAGTCATCACTCTAACTATTTTCTTTTGGAGCTTGATAACAGGATCAACAGCATTCATGTAAGTTCCACCCCAGCATGTAATCGACTCTATGCATTTACTCAAACGATGTCCGATTTAGCCAATCTAAGTATAGCGTTGTCACCATGGCAACGGCAACTTTGCTATGACGATTAAATTGTAGCAGCGAGAATGCAAAGGCGAATCGGCACGTAAATGCGCCCTGAAGGCGAGAAGCAGCCAGCATATTTAGTATTAATCGAGTAAAAGCCAGCCAGCGAGCAAATTTATGTTGAGAATCGTTACGTAAACGCACCCTAAGGCAATTGCGCAAATTTACTAGGCGTAGGCCTATATAATTGAGTTGTCAAGATCACAATTACTTGGCGGGCTAGCGACGCCACAGTCCATTAGTTTGTAGTCTGTCTGTCTTCTTTCCGTCTTACACAGCAATTCCCGAACAGGAAAGCAAGCGAACTACCTATAGCTGACATAGCCGAAGCTATACAGTGAGAAATGCAATTTCAGGCAGGCCGGCCGGCCGCTTCAATTATCAGAGCGGAGTGTGGCATTGATAATTGGAGCTGCCGCTCTTGTCCGAAATTGCGTCTCTCGCTTTAGCCTTGGCCGTGTCAGCTATTCCATTTCTGCTTTGCGACGTCAACGAGAACGGACGTTTATTTTGAAGTGGAAGATTGTGGCTTTAGGTCCTAACCAAAATCCTCTATCCCATCTGCATCAGTTGTATCTGAATCATCAGTAAGCATTACAGTGAAGTGCTGTTTCCTCCCAGTGGGCTTGGGTTGCATTTTCCAGCAACTTCCTTTTCGAAGCGGCTTAAAGGTACCTATTCGTCGAATGACAGGTTGCATCAACTAAACCATGCGCAATGGCTGTTTGCCGTGACGTCACCATGAGTTAGCCAATGACGAACGAGAACAACGGATCTTCGGCCCTCTGATTGGACTAGCCCGGCCACGTGATATGCACGTCACAGCAAACAGCCATGGCGCGTGGTATAGCGCCGTCTACCATTATTTTGTTCTATGTAGCACTTGATGTAAACAAGCGAAGGAATGCGCAAAGAAATTTCTTTTTACACAACAAACTAGCCACGTGCCTCCTTAATGGTTGAATGTAAAGTTGGTGCGTCCACGTGCACCAGGGAACAATCGGTCCAGGTTAACGATATCTCTTTCACTAGATGGCGCCCATAGCAGTTCGAATTCTCCGTTTCAAAACGGCCGATATATAAAAAAAAATAGCGCCCTTGATGTCGTTAGGCTTAACTTTATCCCTTGTTTCCTATTGTACGTGGGTGCACCACCTTTACATTCTGCCAAGCTATCGACGCGCCATTAAGCCTCATCCCCCCCCCCCCCTTTGGGGTTGAGTATTTAAGGAGGCTCGTGGCTTGTTTGTTGTGTAAGAAAGAAATTTATTTGTGTGTTCCTTCGCCTGTTGAAAGAAGGCTAGACAGGAGTAGATATCGGCAAATGGCTATCGATGCCGCAGCTTGTCATTTGGTGCCATTCCCCCTTTAATCCAGCATTTTATCTAGTTTTATTTGTCCAGTTTCCAGTTTATCTTCATACTTCTACTGCACCTCTGATCTTCGAAGAAAGCTACTTCAATTTTTGGTACCTTTTCATTATCAGAATCTAAAGAAACGATGATAGTATTTTCATCATATCTTCATTCTTAATAAAGAGATATGTCAAGTCACTGGTGTCACTGGTTGTCACTTGGTTGGGGATCCTTATAACGCCGTGCTGATGGATTTGTTTTTAAGACTAAAAAAAGATTGTTTTTTTTTTTATTTGTCATACACACTGAACACGTGCTGCTTGATTTGTCTTTGCGTACAATTGGGATATAATCCAACGCATACCACTTTTGTACTTTATCTTTAAAATCTCAAAGCCCTCAAAACTCACTCTTCCGGAGGGTGCTTTGAGACGGGATAATTTTTTTCTCAACAAACTCATATTTTGTCAATCAAGTGTGAACCTATCCCTTAAATCCAATTGCCACACAAGCCACACAAGCTATCAAATGAAACATTTTTTCTTGTATCGATGATATGTTACAAAAAGATAACAATAAAGAAAAAAGTATAGCATAAAATTATCACATGAACTTACATCAAACCGGGATGGTGTCCAGAATAGGTAAGAATAGTCCCCGTAGCTGCTGAGGGAGTCTGATGTCTATCACACTACCCTGGCCCCGGCCGAACTGGTAAGAACTTTGCCAGGTTCCCCGTTCCACGTCGACCAAATAAGCATCTCCAGGAAACCAAGTTAAGTTTTGCTACCTAAAATTCAACCATTGCCACCAATATCAGCGTTAAATACAAATGCAAACCTATTTACGTTGCTTTTTGGACTTATATGTCAGACTGCCTGAGCGGGGAATCGAAACCAGGACCTTTGAAACCAAAGGCCGAGGTTCTACCGCTGAGCCAGACTGAGCCTTTGGCTTTCCTTTCCTTGGCTTTCCTTTGACTGAGCCTTTCTTGTGAGCCTTTGGCTTTCCCGTCTTTAATATCAGCGTTCAGACAAAACCTGGAGAACGTGGGAATCTCATGGAAAACGAAAATAGAGCCGAAATTTTAAGGAAAATAATACATTTTTTGAAAATCAGGGAAAAAACAGGGAATTAACGGATCAGAAACAAAACCCTAGGCAAGTATTTTGATCTGTGCTTTAATAGGCTTAAGTAATTTTGACGTAATTTCAATAAACCAAATCTTAGGCTAGTACCAATAGCTTTGATGAAAATGCGTTTAGTCCCGTCTGGACTAGTCTCTAAACAGCTATTTTCTGTGGATGGTGGATCATTTTCGTAACAAATATTAATAAAAACATTAGCTTCTGCCTGTTTCCCTAACTAAATATCTTGTAAACACCTGGAAAAACCTGGAAAGTGTCAGGGAAATTGAGAGTTAAACAATTGTTTGAACCCTGAAAAACGTGAAATAAATTCGACAACCAATCCAGCACGAATTTATAAGTGAGGTGATTCGTGATACGTGGCCGTGTAACTCCACATGAAAACAATCATTCTCCAGCACTACCAGACTGTTTTAAATCGAGTAGCAGTAAAAAATTACCAAATTGCTGTATTGGGGACGTCCGTGTAAATTTAATGATGTGTGGTTTGACTTAACCTTAACGATTTGCCCTGAAAATTCAGTACGCTGTGCCCTGAATATGATAGGGTCATGAACTATTTCATTGAATAAATAAGCACCTGGCCATTCTAAATTTGATTACAATTTAGTTTTAACTCATTGGATGACTTTAAATGATTGTGCCTGTGATTATTCTCCAAATTTTGTTCTTGCTTTCGTTCCCTCGTGAAAGCCAAGTGTAAATAATAACAAATAATTAAGTCAGCTGCACCACTCAATCTAATTAAGCCGAACGAACAAAAAAAAACAAAAAAAAAAAGGAGAGAAAGAAAAAAAAGGTAAAAAATCAAGGAAGGAAAAAAAGGAGCTTAATTATTTGTTACGTAACACGATTTAGTAGACTTCGTGGATTTTTTTTAAGGCAAAGGAATGTTCATTACAAAGAAAAGAAAAATAAGTCCAACATAGAGCTTCACATTACGTTCCGCTTTGTACGTCGTTTTGTTTGTTAACATTCTCGACATCGTTCAACAAATAAGAACCAGAACTTAGGCCTTAGTCAACGGTAAAGAAAGTAGACGATTTTTATTAACAGGTATCGCCAAGGATTTTTGATAATGCAGATCAAAAACATAGTTAGTGACAAATAAATGCCCCGTCGTATACAGCAGCGTCATGTGACATCATTTTGGCTACGAGACACCATTTGGAGGTAATAGCTACAAGGTACACTAGATTAAAATGTAACAGAAAACAACGGCACTTCTAGTCAAGACAGTGCTTTGAGAGTGAATTTCTAGGCTTAAAAGAACGTTGTTTTCTCCAACAACAAAAATCGCGCGTTATAGGCTTAAGAAATCCAGTCTAATAGCATTGGCTTCAATAAGACGATCTTCCTTTCTCCCTCCAGTGCTCCTTGCAGCTAACCCGGTTACTGGCTCCACCATAGCGTTATACACAATAATACGACGTCGTGTCACTGCCCTATAGAGGGGGGGATTGAGGCTTAATGGCGCGTCGACAACTTGGTCATTAGCGCCAACCTCAGTCACAGTGCAGTGGTCCGGGTTGCCACTGCACCACACATTACAGAGATGTTATTCAAACCCCTAATCTAAATCTTGTCATACATCTGTACCTCCTGCAAAAATTGAAAAACCCTATAGAGCAGTGACACGACGTAGTATTATTGTACATAACTCTATGCTGGAGCCTTAATGGGTTAGCTGCAAGGGGCACTTCAGAGAGAAACAGAAGGGCGTCATACTGAAGCCGATGCTGTGAAGAGTGATTTCTTAGACCTAAGACGCGCGATTTGTGTTGTTGGAGAAAACAACGATATTTTAAGCCTAAGAAATCTGCTCTTCCGTTGTTTTTCCTCCATTTTTATGTAGTGCACCTTGTAGTTATGCCCTCCAAAACCCATACTGGTGCCAATATGGCGGCAAATGTCATTGCTCTATAGGTTGGTCAGTTTGGAATGCTTTAACCTTTGTCTCAAATGGAACAGGAATGCTGGTTGTCCGAATAAATACAGGTATGCTAGTATACTGCTTGGCTGGACCAGTAATGTTTAATTGGTTTTTTTTTATGCTAAAGCAGCATTTCTTGATCTATGCAGGGTGGTCCATAAAAACCGCAGCCGCAACATTTTTCTAAGTCCAAACGTTTTTGTTAGCACCCTCCAGAACCGTAAAGGAACTTTCAAAACGGGGTCCCTTTCAAAACTACCCGTTCTATTACACATCGCCTGACCCTTTACGGTTCGGAAGGGTGCTAACAAAAAAGTTTGAACTTTAAAAAAAAATGTCGCCGTTGCGTTTTTTATGGACCATCCTGCACAACAAAAATAAAATTTCAAAAAACGAAGCGATATTTTCGCCACCGCAGCTGCGTCTCAACGGAAACCATTCGTTCTGTACAATCCGTCATTCGATCACAATTGGTTATTTATTATTTAAACTAAGTAATCGTAGTACACTTTGTATTATTGTGTCCGCAGCCTATCTTGAGTCCTGCAGGTATTTTATGAGTGGCTACGTCTTCCTGGAGGGAGCGGCTTTAATCGACGGCCGCCATTGTTTTTGTAACCATCTTGGATATCAACAAGGTACTCTACTACCAAAACAAAAACATACAATTGCTTATCTGTGTTGTTTTGGGGCGAACTCAAGATAGGCCGCGTACACTATACACGCAACCACGTAACGCGAAAGCATGGTTTAAATCATTATGCATGAGGTAGACAATTGGCATTTATATCTATCCGGGTGATGATATATTTGCACTAATACAGAAGAAAAACAAGAAAGAAATTAAGGACATTTTACTAAATACGGATGCAAACCTATTTACGTTGCCTTTTGGACTTACATGTCAGACTGCCTGAGCGGGGATTCGAACCCACGACATTTTACCTTTGTATGTACAGGGTGTCCACAAATTATTCATCCCATAAAGAATTTAAATAAAAAACGAGAACAGATATTGAAAAACTATAAAGTGCCAACTGTTTATTAACTCAAAATTTTTTTTTTAATAAATTTCTGGTGATAATAGTCTCGTAATACACCTCCACATGCGCCCCTTTTGTTGCCCGGAGAATATCCAGTCGAAAATTTTTGTCCCCTAACGTTTTTAAGCATGTCTACTTATAGCGATTTCATCGCCTGGGTGATCTTGTCCCGTAATTCCTGCACACAAGTTACCTTTCTTGCGTACACTTTGTCCTTAATAAAGCCCCACAAGCAAGACCAGGATAATAAACATGGTATCAGTATAGATAGATATGCTTAAAAATGTTTAGGGAAAAATCGATTTTCAAGTAGATATTCTCCAAGCAATATCACCAAAAATTTTAGAAAAAACTTTTCGAGTTAATAAACAGTTGGCAATTTACAGGTTTTACAATATCTGTTTTCGGTTTTTTTTTTAAATTTTATTTCTTTATGGGTTTGAATAATTCGTGGAAGCCATGTACTTTATTTCAAAGCACCTGCTTCATCGTGATTTATTCTTTGTTGTCTAAATATTTTCGTATTCTTTGTATTTTCAGATCCGTGTGAGGGCGTTGAATGCCCGACCTTCCAGGTGTGCCAGCTCGATGAAAGCCGTAACGCCATCTGTCGTTGCAATGGCATCTGTACGATGGAATTCCGACCCGTTTGTGGGTCGGATGGCAAGACCTACAGCAACGAATGTATCATGCGGGTGGAGGCCTGCAAAGCTCGAAAAGGAATACGCATCATCTACAGGGGAGAATGTAGCTCTGGTAAGACATTTATCATATGTAAATCACAGATAATATGCAGAGGGTGTAAGTTAAGGGTGCCTATAGGGCAGTGACACGACGTAGTGTTATTGTATATAACTCTATGGTGGAGCCAGTAACTGGGTTAGCTGCAAGGTGCACTGGTGGGGGAAAAGAAGAACGTCTTACTGAAACCAATGCTATTAGACTGGATTTCTTAGGCCTAAAACGCGCGATTTTTGTCGATTTGTTGGCAGTTGCTGACATTTTATTTATCTTTATTTTCCAATTACAACCTAAGCAGCGTAAGGGATTGGA
This sequence comes from Lithobius niger, assembly GCA_023313725.1. Lineage (NCBI taxonomy): Eukaryota > Metazoa > Arthropoda > Chilopoda > Lithobiomorpha > Lithobiidae > Lithobius > Lithobius niger. Next base: position 31,619 of record JAHWFP010043456.1, on the reverse strand, counting down.
GAAAACAGCGGTTTTTTAAGCCTACGAAAGCCATTCTCAGAGCACTGGCTTGACTAGAAGTGCCGTTGTTTAACCCACCATTTCAATCTAGTGCCCCTTGCAGGTATCTCTTTTGTAGCCGTATGACGTCACTTGACGCTGCTCTATTCACCGGAGGACAGGTTGCATCATCTAGGCCGTCCTTATTTAGTTCTATGTAGCACTTGATTTCAACAAGTGAAGGAATATGCCCAGAAATTTCTTTATACATAACAAACCAGCCGAGTGCCTCCTTAATTTTTAAATATAAAATTGGTGCGGCCACGTGCACCAGGGAGCAAAATTAACGATATTACTCTCACCAGGGAGCTTGGATTATACGTAGCTTTGATAGGGTGAGCCCACTTACTATTACGCATTTCCGCGAGAAACCGTGCGAGATTTTGGGAGCTGCTTTACCATACCACAAACGCATCTGACGTCTCTGCTCCCATTTTTCACGCCATTTTGCTGATTCTTGCATCTCATTCGCTTTTGATTTTGCTGATGAATCGACACAAAATTGGACTAACAAACGAACGAGTACTCATCATCAAACGTAAGCCGGACCGCTACAATTGTGTAAATTGTTTTAAAGTGCATTAACCTACCAGTACAATCGACAATGTGACTGAAAATAGCAACGTTTGTTATCAGACGGAGAGCATCGCCATCAAGCGATCACCGTAAAGCAAGCCATTGTTTTGGTTTCGACGCAACGACGTCAGCTACTCTCGTCGTGGGTAATCTGGTAAAATTTGTCGTTTTGTTTTAATAATGTGTATTTTAACGTTCAGCAAAGATTGAACGATCAGATATTTCATAATTATTCATTAATTTCATTAAAAACTACCCGCTAGTTGAAAAAAAAAACCTTTTTGCTGGTTTCGAAATACCAAGCGTCGTCTGGTTCGAGGATTAGTTTGGAAGCAAATACGTCATCAACTGAATCTCGCTCGTATATACTTTACCACGGAAAATAGCTGCGCTCTAGCTCAGACGCGTTCAACTAGGGGGTCCACCCTATCAAATCTACGTATAATCCAAGCTCCCTGACTCTCACTAGATGGCGCCCATCTAGCGGTTCAAAATACGCGTTTCAAAATGGTCGATATGCAGAAAAAAGCGCCCGTGACCGTGACGTCGTTCGGCGTAACTTTACTGCTTGCTTCTTGATACACACGTGAGCGTGCCAACTTAACACTATAATATAAGGAGGCATGTGGCTTATTTGTTGTGTAAAAAGAAATTTATTTGTTTGTTTCTTCGCCTGTTGAAGTAAGGGCTAGACAGAACTAAACCATGCGCTATGGCTGTTTGCCGTGACGTCACCATGAGTTAGCCAATGACGAACGAGAACAACGGCTGTTTGGCTGTCTGATTGGACTAGCCCAGTCACGTGATATGCACGTCACAGCAAACAGCCATGGCGCATGGTATAGATAGCGGCGAATGGCTACAGATGCTACAACCTGTGATTTGGTGGCAATCCCCCTTTAAGTTATTCGCTTGTTTACGAGCATTAATTAAGTGTACGAGCGTACAGTCTTGCCGCTCAAGAAAGATGGTGCCGTCTGACGCAATATAAAAGAAGCAACCAATTTTAATTTTCGGCGATAAATTATGTGTCATCGTCACACAAAAAAATCAACGAAAATAAGGCGGGCCCAGATTGACTATAACGTTGGCGTTTCTCCTTATTTTCGTTGGTTTTTGTTATTTGTTTGCCGTGAAAAACAAAGATAATTTGTGGGCGAAAATAAAAATTGCTTGTTTTTTTTTACCTTTGCGAGTTTTTGCTGCGTCAGACGGCGCCATCTTTCTTGAGCCTCACACACTTGCAAATTAATTACCGAAGTTTTCAGTCTTGCCGGTTGCGCGAGGGGAGGGAGTGGAGGGGGGGGGGGGGGGGGAGAAAGAGAAGAATCACAAACAACAAGCATAGTTAACAATTTTAAAAACTGTAGAACGGTTTGTTCAATATTTCCGGATGCAAGCGAAAGTTTGAACAAAATTTTAAATACAATTTATTTTTAGACCATCGTCGCATCGTTTTTGTTGGCATATGTTTGTAAGATTTACAGTTGTGCAAAAATAAAGGCTACTTAACATTTTTTTTTATACATCAAAACTTATTCGCTTTGGAAAAACGGCTGTTGCGACGATGGTCCCCGCAGAGATAATTATTGTTTAGTAGAGTTCTTGATTTAACAAAACCACAAGTAGTAGAGTTTTATCGTAATACACTATTTTAAAACAAGCACAGATTTCTCCCCTCAAATGTACTGAGGGGGCAACACTAGGCATTTAGCCGAATGGTGTAAAGGGAGAACCGAATAAGAGCGCTGGAAGCTGATGCATTTTTGCTGTTTTTCGGCATTTTCTGGCCTTGGAAACATTTTTATAAAACCAACTTTGCTGATTCATTATACGCATAAAAAAAATTGTAATGTAAATCTTTCAGTTTTTCATACTATACTTATTTTTTAAACACTGATACTTTGTTGGGAATTTTAAGCAAAATATGGAGTTAGTAATTCTGACTGTTTATCTTTATTGATTTTCGTATTTCTCCATTTGTTACCTGGTTACTTTAGTGATTTAAAGGAGAAACAGTAGAAGTATGAATTAACTAAGATGAAAGTTGCGTCTTTGACCTTAAAATGCAGCCGTCTGACGGTAAATAATTTTTCAGGTATAGAAAAGTGACTTGGCCAATTTGACGAATAAGTTTTCAAAATCTCACAGAGGGGCGAATCGCCCCTTTTGCCCCCCCCCCCCACTAGTTACGCCACTGATGGAAGCCCTTTGGAGGCAATTTGATTGTATGTAAGGTTAGGCATTCAAGATCTAGATCTACATTTGGGTTTTTTTAGCTCCTCTGTAATGTGTGTCGCAGTGGCAACCTGAACCATTTACGGTCCGACACTTAGCTTGTTGATTATTGATTGAGATAGCGCGTCAGTTAGGCGATAAGTGTGGCGTCCTGCCCAGTTTTTTCTTTTTTTTTTTTCGGAAGAGGTATAGATCTATGCTAAGAAGTAGATTAGGGATTTGTCTAACATCTCTGTAATATGTAGCGCAGTGGCAACCCGTACCACTCCACTGACGCTTATGACCTGGCTGTCGACGCGCAATTAAGCCTCAATGGGCCCCCCCCCCCCCCGAACCATTGCAATGTGAGTGAAGGAGGCGCTAATAACCTAGCTGTTGACGCGTCATTAGCTGCCCTCCAATGAATTACACGAGTTGCTTTAACATCCTATGGTTGTTATAGGCTTTATCAACATCGCAGTTTCACAGTTTCAATCATAGGGTTTACCCTAACTCATAATATTTATTTTGCCGCTTGTAATGAATGCTTTTAACTCTGTCCTCAAAATGAATTACACGTGTATATTCCATGTTTTAACATCCTATGGTTATCAGTAGGTTTTACCTACAACGCAATTTGTTAGTTTCAATCCTAAGTTCTATCTTAACTATTCGTAATGCTTTTATACTTACATCGTAAGCTTAAACCAACTTTCTCGAATGAGTTACACGATTTCTTGTTTTGTAACATTGTACATTGTCGCTAGATTTTACTTACAATGCAGTTTATTCTTAAATCAATGCAGTCAAAACTTCAATTATTTTGTGGTAAGTTGGAATAATAATAAAAGATCGTCACTGAGTGGCTTGGACTAATCCAACATGGCGGTTCGCTTGTGAGTTGATCTCACCCAGTCATGTTTTTTTTTTACTAGTGTTATCATCATTTTTGTGACCAAGGAAAAAATCATTTTCCGAAAATTAAAACTCAGTGCATGCCTTATGTCCTTGTGGTTTTATCGCCTATCAGGAGAAGATCTTTTATTATCAATGCAGTCATACTTGAAGTTTATGCGTATCCTAACTCGCAGTACTCCTCTTGTAATGTTTTTAACTCCATCACAAGTTTAAATCGACTGTCCTATAATAAATTACACGTATATTCCTTGTTTTAAAGGGGGACTGCCACCAAATGACAGGCTGCAGCATCTATAACCATTTACCACTACATAGTTCTGTTTAGCCCTTACTTTCAACAAGCGACAGAACAGACAAATAAATTTCTTTTTATGAAACAAATAAGCCACGTGCCTCCTAAATTATTGAGTGTGAAGTTGGTGCGTCCACGTGCACCAGAGAGCGTGCGGTAATTTTAAGCCTAACGACATAGCGGGCGCTTTTTTTCTGTATATAGACAGTTTTGAAACGCAGATTTTGAACCGCTAGATGGGGGCCATCGAGTGACAGTGGTATCAATAACCTTGACCGCTCGCTCTCTGGTGCACGTGGACAAACCAACGTTACATTCAGTAATTAAGGCGGGACGTGGCTTGTTAGTTGTGTAAAGAGGAATTTCTTTGCGCATTCCTTCGCTTGTTGAAATCGAAGTGCTACATAAAACTAAATAATGGTAGACGGCGCTAGAAGCTGCAGCGTGCCATTCTGTGGTAATCGCCACGGTTTGCCAACAACGTAGTTTATTAGCTCCAGTCGTAAGGTTTACCCAACCTACAATCTTACATTATAAACCAATGTCTCATAGCAGAAATGAAGCAACCGCAACGACCCCCGGAAGGGGAACAATGAAAATGTGCGAGTGTGTCAATTCTTTGGCTTGAAGGTGAAACTGGGACGTTGTTGCCCTGAAAAGAAGTTGAAATTGGCACATTGTTGCCTCGACTAACAATTTACTCTGCGCGGTCATCGCAAAGGCATATCTTAAATGACGTCATGTACGAAAGACAGTTATTTTTCGCACGCTACTGGGAGTGGGGAGGGGCCTGAACGGGGAATGCCCGTTGGTGGGGCAGTGCTTATGTTACAGCCACTATTTGATTACGATATTGCTTTGCGGAGGGAGACGATTGACGGAAAAGGGGAGTTTTACACAAAGAAAAATTGACTGTTGCAGTGAACGATCAGGCAGCACCGAGCAAATACTGGGAAACAACCACGGGTCAAACAAATCTCCGGGTGAAGCCAGGTACAAGCTAGTACCCAATAAAGAATAAATCACAAGATAAAGGGTAAACGAAGCAAGCAGGCTGCATTAAAGACTAGCCTTGTGAGGATACAAGATACACTAATCTGTGAAAGAAAGCAAAGACAACTGCCCCGACTGGGACTCGAACCCAGGACTGCCCGCTGACTAGGCCGGGCACTCTAACCACTGCGCTACCGGGTCGGATACAGGCTACAGGCCCGAGCCGAGCTAAGTAGCTCTCCAGTCTTTCCCAGTGGTCACCTAGAGCTCACAAACATACACAAGGAGGGGAAGCGACATTGCCACAATACTCATTCTCTACTTACCCTTTAGCGAACTTCTTAACAGATTGCTATCTCGTACCGCCTTGCGCCCTTCTTCTTTAAGTTAATTTTCCGTGTGCCAGTTCAAACTTGATCCTAACATCTTTCCGTGCCTCTGACATTACGCCTGTAATAACATCTCCTCCAACATTCAGAATTCCCCGAACAATTTACTGTACAATGGGCCCTGAGCGGCCAGACCATTAATTATTTCAGAATGCTGTTGCAAGGTGGTTTAAGCCCGTAGACAAATAGAAATTGGGAAGCCTGTGGAAAGGCAAGGTGCGTTGAACGGTTCATTGATCGTGAGATGAGGTTTGGAAGCGTGGGATGCGCCTTTTGCCGCTCCTAATGCCTTGCTTTTAATGCGGAGCGTACACTTCACCAATGTGATGGGCATCGGTAGCTTTAATGCCCGAAAACTCAATACAGCGGGAATAATTTATCAAACCACACATTTTCACCACATCTTGAAGCTGCCATAGGGGGAAATACCTGCTGTTTTGGGGTATTTTCTGTAAATTCGGACGAAGTTTAAATCTTTGCGCTGTAGGACGATAACAGGTGCGGCTTTTGGGCGTCTTCCTCTAACAAGCCGCTGTTTCACATCCGGAAAAATCGAAACAAACGTCTGGGCTTTTAAAGTGTTCGTTTTCGTCCCTTGCTGTAGTATGCAAGCCAGGTTTGGTCGCCGTACTTGCTGAAGGACATCGGCCTGTTCAATGCCGCTTTACAAAAAGTCTCCCAGGTTTCAAAGATTTACCATACTGCGTACGCTCTTGATTCCATTGTAACTACGCACATTAAAGTCGGATGTGGTGCTTGCGTATAAGATACTTCATGGTCTCAAGGAAATTGACCTTCTTCTGTTCGATTGCTGAACTACGCTCGCTACTCGTGGTCACTCCATGAAGTTTTACTTTTCCACTGTTAAAACAAGATGTAGATTTGCTTGTTTCTCTGTGAGAGTGGTCCCTGCCTGGAACTCTATCAGAAGGGATTATTAACTAAATACATATCCAAACTTATTTACGTTGCCTTTTGGACTTATATGTCAGACTGCCTGAGCGGGGAATCGAACCCAGGACCTTTGGAACCAAAGGCCGAGGTCCTACCGCTGAGACAGACTGACACGGCCTTTTTAAAAAGGAAACGTCCATAGGCAGCATTTAACACGTGCATATATACATATAAACTGGCCGTGTCAATCTGGCTCAGCGGTAGGACCTCGGCCTTTGGTTCCAAAGGTCCTAGGTTCGATTCCCCGCTCAGGCAGTCTGACATATAAGCCCAAAAGGCAACGTAAATAGGTTTGCATCTGTATTTAGTTATTTCTTGTGAGCCTTTGGCTTTCCCGTCTTAGACGTATTTGTAGCAAAAACGTCGAAAATTTGTCGGAGAGCTCTTAATTCGGTATCGCTTAGCCTATTCGCTAACAAAGTTTTTGAAAAGACCAGATTCTGTTTCTCTTTGGTTGCCAGTTCTTTTGACCAGACATTCCCTCAATTTACTTTGTTTTACTTCGTTTAATTTTTAGTGGATCACTCCATTCAAACTGCCTTACCACCTCATGTGTGGTTAAATTTTTGTTGTTATTATTATTATTAAAAGTGAGGATAGAATACAATAAATTAGCAAAGAATACCCTTAAAACTCATTCCTTTTTAGTTTCTAGTGGGCTTCTCTAGCTTTCTAATTCGTTATTTTTAAATAAGTAAATATAAAACTAGGACTAAAGTTATAGAAATTTAAAAAAAAGACTCGCATTCGTTTCGTGTGAAAAGTAACGCTTGGAGGAATTCACCCAACATGACATCGAACTGGCGTTTACACTATCGACAGGAATCCCAAATGTGAAACCTTAAATCGCCGCAGCACGATGAAACGGTTTATATAAAACGAAAGTACACGGTAGACAACGCGTTTATACAGCATCACTGAACAATAAGATGGCTTCGTATAATAATTTCAAGATTCATGGATGCTATGGAAACTGAACTCTCAATCCCACGTTCCAAGAATGACTAGGTCTAACTTCGAACGCAGTTCTCTGCCGTTGTGGCTTACGAAATTAAAACGCCAGCTAAAAACGAGACCTAAAACTTAATGGCATTTTCCGGCACTCTTCCCGACGACTTGTCAGATTGATCGACCACTCGTGCCTGCCGCCTGTTTGCACTGAGGTTGGCGCTAATGACCAAGTTGTCGACGCGCCATTAAGCCTCAATCCCCCCCCCCTGTTTGCATGCAGGTAGAATGGGAGAGCGCATTTTCAACGCGGGCGCGAGGAGGGGAGAAGTGATTGTTCTGCCCGACGACTTGTCAGATTGAACCTTTATTGGGTTGATTGACCACTCATGCCTGCCTCCTGTTTCCATGCAAGTAGAGTGGGAGAGTGCATTTTCAATGCGGGCGCGAGGAGGGGAGAAGTGGTTTTCCTTTTAGTCTTCGTTTTTGCCGGCCTCCGACATTATTATATAGATTGAACTGCCGTGTTTACTGGTTTGCGTCACTGCTTGAACAGTCGTGTTTACAGATTTAGCAATCTCCACGCTTCCAGGCCATACGATTTACGTTGATGCTTGGACTGTCGTATGGCACCTCATGCAGTTCACCACTGCCCTAACTTCCCTTGGTAGGGTATTATGATTGAATCTAGCTTTGTTACTTCTTGCAACAACAATTTTTTTTTTGTATGGTGGTGTTTTTGTTGTTTCATTGGAGGCCTGTGGCGCTAATAAAATTCCCTGCTTGGCTGGCTCCCACTTGATTTGTGGCAACCATTACGAAGGTTTGTGGGAAGATAACAGAATACCGATTCTCATTTTTTCTTTGTTCCGTCTGTCAGAAGCAACCGCGGAGATTCCAAGAGTAAAGGAAACAGGTTATTGCTTGTAATACGCCATTCTTTGCCTAAAACAGTTATTTCGCAGATCACATGATCTTAGATTAAGGGCGTGTTTACGCAGCGACTCGCCTTTGCCTTCTCGCAGCTAGAACTCAATCGCGATGGCAAAGGTGACATTGCCATGGTAACAACGCTAAATGGATTAGCTAAATCCGACGTCGTTTGAGTAAATACTTGCAGTCTTATAATCCGTGCCAATAATATAAAGAATTTCTCATGACGAAACAATTTTCCCAAACGCTTCTGAACTCACGTTATTTGCTGTTTTCGTTGCGAGGCGGCAGACATAAAACCGCCGCCATGTTGGAATTAGAGGTGATTACTAGCTTCTAGCTGCGAGAATGCAAAGGCGAGTGGTTGCGTAAACGTGCCCTAAGACGGGATGCCGTTGTGTAGCTGTGTGTACTCTGATACCGTGTGAGAAGTAATAACATGCAACTATGTGTTTTCGGCAAAGGGTCAGTGTACTTGGGTAATTAAATGGGTGTTTTGTTTGATTGTGATAATTTCAACACTGTGGTTCTTTCTTTGTATTCAACAAAGCTTCCTGGTACCATTTCCATTTAAACCATTGTTGGCTAATTTGCAGTAACTGAAAAGGCACCTTAGGCATTTTTGAGGTGGGGGGTGTGGGTTGGCAGTGGCGCGTTTGGGAAGGGAATGGAATGGAAGGGGCAAAAAAAATTTGAATTCAGATTGGGGTCCGAGATTCAGATTGGGATCTAAGGAGGAAGAGTTACTGGACCCTCAGAACCTTACAACTGAGTTTCAGCAAGTTTGAGTATACCTTTGAATCATTTAACATCTATGTAATGTGTGGCGGACCGAGTAGCAATCCGGACCACTGCACAGTGACTGGGGTTGGCACTAATGACCTAGCTGTCGACGCGCCATTCAGCCTCAATCGCCCCTCCCCATTTTACAGAACTGTTTAAATTGCAGTAAATGCTTTATTTTTTCTCCATTGACCATCTTTTAGATTTAAATTATTTGTGGAGGGGGGAACACTTTCCCACCTTTGCCCCCCCCCCCTGCACGCGCCACTGGGCGTTGGAGAGAAGTAATTTTTTTTGTTTTTAGCTGTTCAACGCTCTTGTCAACGGCTACTGCATCGCAGTAGAAGAGGAAGGTATAAATATTTTTAAAAAATGTTAACCCTTAAAAGCAACCGATTACGATCATTAATATTAGTCTCGCTAAACGCTGAGATTTCTTTACTTTTTCATAGTACAGGGGTTAGCTGTGCTCCTATACGCAAATTTGCGTACGGAGAATTTATTTGCATACACGAGATGCCTATCAATGGGAGATAAAAACAAGTTAAGAGATTTGCAAACCCACCGCTCCCCCCCCCCTCTTCCCCGAGTTATTGCGATAACCTTACAGATGCAGTATCTCAGCTTCTCTAGCTCTCCAATTTGGTTCATTTTTTATGTCAAAATAACTAAAAATATAATTTTGAAGGAATTTATAAAGTTCTATTACTATTGATGTTTCTGGCAGTGGTTTTCCTCGTAAACAGCGAAAACTTTTACAAAGTTTAGAAGTTTTTTTTGTTAGCTACGCGTGATTTTATTAGTAAATCATTGAAAAATTGTTCAAAAAGTTTCAAAGGGTTTTAGCGTGCGTTAACCACGTCCGGTCATCTGCCCGACGAAGCCCTAACATCCCATGTCTGCAGCGCCCAGATTCCCAGGTGGTCACCCACCCAAGAAATCAATCGTGCCAAAAATTGTTGATTCCTCTAAAAAAAAAAATCGTTTTAACAAAAAATTAGTTTTGTTAGAAATATTCCCGTTGTTATTTAGTAGGTCGAAGCGCTTTTACTTTCGCTTAGTATGAGCTGTGCACGAGCAAGTAACCTATACTTCCTATAATTCTGTAATTCTACGAGTCGAGTGGCTACATCCACGTCTCCCCTAAGGTTACGGCAACGTTATGTAGCCCAGACCTGCAGATAGGTACCATATGATTTCCCCCCTTTTTCATGCCCCTAGCTCAATCTTGGCACATCTTGATCTATAAATGCGGTCGACCAGCCACTGAGTCCCACCCAAGCACTACATAGCTTGTTCTTTGATGTACTCCGTAATGCAGCTCCCTGATGATGCAATTATCCTGTAGACTTGCGCGGATAAGGGGTTCTAAATCCTCGAGGAACAAGATGGATTTCGCCCATTTCGGAGGCCTCAATGGCGGAATAGAGACCCCTGAAGGCCACGCTCTACCCAACTCTCTTGTCTCCGGAGAACAGTTAGACGTTACTCCCCCAACTCCCGTTTCTCCCGTGCAGTTCTCCTTTGGGGGATGAAGGATGATCGGGAAAAAGATTAATGGGATGTCACGTGATCGGGTCGGCCACGATTGTAGGGCGATAGGGGGGGCATCAATAAAAAAAGGAAGAGTTATATATAGCTGCAGGCGAAAAGGTGTTCGGAATGTGACCGAGGAGTATGGAATGAGGCTAGATTAAGCGCCGATTCTTTGGTTCAGCTCCGGAAAGAAGGTGTTAACCCTATTTCCAGCTGTGTCAACTGTAAATAATTCACATTGTTGATGCATTCAGCTCCAAGTGAGAATAGATCTGCTTGCTCGTCGATAGTTTCCACAATTATGGGTTGTTGTTACCCGGTGATGAGGGAGACGGGGTCCCCGAGGCTGTTTGTCTGCTATTTTTCTGCTTACTGGTTTGCCCGATTTTCTTCCCTCGTTCTGGCGTTAGTTTGTTTCACAGCGTGAAGCAGCTCTGCGTATACTGGTGACATAGCTATTACCTGTTTACACCCTGATTAACTGAATCTATGGCACCTTACGCACATGCCGTAAAATTGAATAAAAATTTCAAGCCACTTCAGTATTCACGGAAGGAAAGCACTAGGAGTTGATTTCAAGTCGCGGGAAGCAGTAAAGTCATTATATATTAGGGCCTTCAAGTCGCGGAAAGCAGTCAGTATCCTTATTAGACCTGTTACCCCCTATAGAGCAGTGACACGACGTAGTATTATTGTATATAACTCTATGCTGGAGCCTTAATGGGTTAGCTGCAAGGGGCACTTCAGAGAGAAACAGAAGGGCGTCATATTGAAGCCGATGCTGTGAAGAGTGATTTCTTAGACCTAAAACGCGCGATTTTTGTTGTTGGAGAAAACAACGTTATTTTAAGCCTAAGAAATCCGCTCTTCCGTTGTTTTTCCCTCCATTTTTATGTAGTGCACCTTGTAGTTATGCCCTCCAAAACACAAACTAGTGCCAATATGGCGGCAAATGTCACTGCTCAACACATTTCTAGCGCTTATCGCCACTGTCGCACTTTGTTGTACAGTGCACTGAATGCTAGCACCATTCTTCGACAGTGAATGACATAGAAGCAATTATAAGGAAGCCTTCATTACCAGTTGTCGTTTTTCTATGGTTACTAAGCAGAAAAGGCTTTTCAGCTGGTCACTTAGGAAAATACCTGTTGGTTAAAAGCTGTAGAGCCGGAATATAAATCCGTTTGTGACATTTTCGTGGGCGGCGGGGATTCCGTGTTTTGCTCAGTTGCTACAAATGTGCACTGCAACCACAAACAAGTACCTACTGCTGTTAGTCGTCCTTTTGGGGGTTGTAGCAAATTCATCCCGTTTTGGTAAAATGGTATTTTGCGTTGTTAAGTGTGTACAGAAGTGAAATTACTGAAGACAACATTTTTTTAATTTTAAGATAATATTCATCCCACATAGGCTTAACTTGGTGTTTGTTCAACTGGTACAGTTACGCATTACAGCCATAACACTGGTGACCGTAGTTAGATAAATTCACCCATTCAGTAAAATAAAGTGCCACTTTACCATGAAAGTACTTGACGTAAGCGTGTACTGTTCATCCGTTTTGGTGAAGGTGACGCCTACTGTGGACCTTATTAGTGGACAATTTTTGGGGTTATGCCTATTTCTCACTCACTAAGTTTGAAGCTTTTTAACTTGGGACGTTTTTCTGTGTTTCAGGTGTGAATCCATGTTTGAGTTTATCCTGCCTTCCGGGGCAAGAATGTGATATTGACAAGTACGGCATCGCAACGTGCGAGTGTCCTCCACCCTGTGAGCCGGTAATGCGGCCGGTTTGCGGCAATGATGGCTCTGCCTACGACAATGAATGCGAGATGAAGCGAGCTTCTTGCATTAAGAAGAAAACCATAAGCGTTTCTTACATGGGACCGTGTGGTAAGTAAAACTTTGGAGTCTTATAGGGAAAATGGTAATACCCGATTTCCAGAAGTTAATAATATTCTTAAAAGGTCAGTCAATACAGAGAGCGATGCAATATTTCAGATGAACGTGGTATGAGTTATGCGCTCTTACGTACAGTGACAGTACACATCGTCTTCAGAGTGCATATGGAAATGCGCATCACCGTGTACCAGCCCAGGCTGCACACAGTATGAGCCATACACACTTATGTATACACTCTGGAGACTGAGGGCACGTTTACGCAACCACTTGCTTTTGCATTCTCGCAGCTAGAAGCTATAAATCACCTCAAATTCCAACATGGCGTCGGTTTTCAAAAGCGTTTGGGAAAATTGTTTCATCATGAAGAATTCTTTATATTATTGGCACGGATTATAAGACTGCAAGTATTTACTCAAACGATGTAGGATTTAGCTAATCCATTTAGCGTTGCTTCCATGGCAATGTCACCTTTGCCATCGCGATTGAGTTCTAGCTGGGAGAATGCAAAAGCGAGTCGCTGCGTAAACGCGCCCTGACCGTGCACCTCTTCTTCTGAGTGTTTATGTGAGTGCGCATCAACGTGTACCAGCTCAGCCTCCTCACGGTATGAACCATACGCGCTCGCATAATACACTTTGAAGACGATGTGCGCTGACAGTGCACATCATCTTTAGAGTGTGCATGTGAGAGTGCATCACCGTGTACCAGCTCAGCTTCCACACGAGTTATGTGCTAACAGTACACATTTTACATAGTGTCGATACACAATCTGAATACTGCTACCAGTACTCACAATGTGTATTGCCAGTCCATGACTCGTATGGGTACGGAGCTGGTACATAGTTAGCCTAGTTCATTGTCAGTGCACATCGTCTTTAGAGTACATGATATTCACTTAAAATTTACACGAAGCTGTACACAGAAAAAGTAAACAGAAAAAAAAAAGCCTTTTGCAGCTGTTATCAAATTTTAATGAAACCTTTGCTTCTCCGTTTATCACATTGTGCAGCCAAAAAATCAGTGCATTATAAAAACCCGATTTTTGGCTGTTGACACGTGGTGAAAAGAGAAGTAAGTTTAGGCTAAAGAAACAAGGTGAAACCTGCGAAAACCTTTCATCTAAATTTGAAAACAGATGACAAAAGCCCTTATTTTTCTGTTCAATTATTTTTCGACATCAACATCATTACAAGATAGACTGTGCCTTTCTCAGACGATAAAATAAACTAAAATGAAAAAAATGGGTGAACACTTACATTTTCCCAGGTTGCTATGGGCCTGTTGCTCTTCAATACAGCGCTATATTTTATGTATTGGTGGCATTAACAGTTAGTGGGAGGTGACCAAGGAGGCGTGTTGCCGTGGGCAACGAAATGTGTTGCAACATTCATCACCACTCCATTACAAATGACTAAATGCATCGTGGGGCAAGTACTCCAGCCAACTGTTTTATTTTTTATTTTATTTTTTATGGCACATGCTGTCCAAATTGTTTAAATTTATTTCATCCTCTCAGGAAAAACATAAAAGTCGTTACAAAATTGGCGATATCTTCGTCAGAGGATGAAATGTAAGTTGATAAATGAAATCGAAATGTAATGATTATTTTTTGCAAAAGTGCGTCTAGTCATATTATTTCTAAAATAGCATTATAGATGAGGTGTGTGGTACAGCGGTACAGAAACTTGCCATACCACCCAATTTCAAAACTGACAACCTGATAATCGTTGTCCGTTTTGAACACTCCATATTTCAGACAGAACTTAGTTCGAACCCGCAGCATGCAGATTTTAACACAGTCTAAGCATTGCCCGTTTTGAACACTCCCAAATGTAGGAAAGAACGTATGTAAAATCAGTAGCATATATTAAAGCAATCTGAGCATTGTCCGTGAACATTCCAAGTGTAGGAAAAGAACGTATGTAAAATCAGTAGCATACATAAGCAATTTGAGCAT
>JAHWFP010043456.1:0-17175 GCA_023313725.1 Lithobius niger | reverse complement strand
CTTTGAACACTCCAAGTGTGCAAAAGAACGTATGTAAAATCAGTAGCTGGTTTTAACGCAATCAGCATTGTCTGTTTTGAACACTCCAAGTATAGGAAAGACTGTATGTAAAATCAGTCGCATACAGATTTTAACGCAATCTGAGCATTGTCCGTTTTGAACACTACAAGTATAGGAAAGACTGTATGTAAAATCAGTCGCATACAGATTTTAACGCAATCTGAGCATTGTCCATTTTGAACATTCCAAATGTAGAAAGAACGTATGTAAAATCAGTTGTATGTTGATTTTAATGCAATCTGAGCATTATCTGTTTTGAACACTCCAAGTGTGGGAAAGAACGTATGTAAAATCAGTAGCTTAATGATTTTAACGCAATTTGAGCATTGTCCGTTTTGAACACTCCAAGCATAGGAAAGAACGTATTTAAAATCGGTAGCATACAGATTTTAACGCAGTTGAACAAACACTCATGAAACCACTTAAAATTTTTACTCCTGACAGCAATGGACGCACCACAAGTTCACAAATTTGACACAATTTAATTTTTGATAGGATATTCCCTATCTTTGTCATATTAAAACATCGTATATACCGAATTTAAGAGGCCACGTAATGATGTCATATGGATTACCAATCCGCCATCTTGGAAACAACAAGATGGTGGATAGTTAATCGGTCTGGCATCATTACATGGCTATTTAAATTGGGTATACCCGTTGTTTTATTGTGACCAAGATAGGGAATAATCCTATCGAAAATTAAATTATTGTGTCAAATTCATGAACTTGTGATGCATCCATTGGTGTCAGGAGCAAAAAATTTTAAGTGACATCCCTGCACACCACAAAATAATTGGATCTTACACATGAAACCAGTTTCTGCTTAATTTCCTGTTGAAGAATAGTTGCGTAGGTTTGTCTGCCTTCAGAGGCCGTTGTCGGGTACCGTTTTGAACTCGTCGACTAGTTAAATACGACTGTTCGGTCTTTTAGACAACGCAGAATAAGTAAATAGATAAACAAGGTGTTCAAGGCAAGACTATTGAAACATTTGAGCGAAGTGGGACGCCAGGTTGTCCTTGAGGCACAGAGCACCTGAAGAATCCTCTGCAAGCCGTCTAACGTTCTACGCGAAACGTATCTTTACAAGCTCTCAGTCAACATCAGTGACAGTTCCATTAGCAAGGTTTCGAGTGCCCAACGAAATTCACAAGGCAAATAGACAAGGCACAATGGGCTTTGTAAAAAGCCATGTAATCTCTCCAAAAAAAAAAAGTACAAAAAAACTTATCGCCCAGATATGCAACTTATTTGGCTAAATTTTACGGCGCCTGATTAAATAAAAGCATCCAGTCGTTCTGTTTACGGAGTAATAAAACTGTCAATACTCCAACCTCCTGTGTCCTGGTGGGAATGGAAGCGATTTTTTTAAAATTTGTCTCACTGCCTTAAAAGTGATGCAAGTGGGGAAATTGAGATGGTCGCGAGGATCTTGTTCTTGGGATGGTTTTATTGTATTTTTTTAAATTGTGGTATGTTGAAGGCTGTAAAGTGGCCGAAAGTAATAGAGCCTAGTAATCGGGCGTCCAAAAAGGTTTCCGACTTGTAGCCTGATATAAAGGGAGCTAACATGTGCTAACTACTTATCCTCAGGCATCGAGGTGGGGGTGGGTGGGGTGCACCAACTTGTGTTAGTTCACTGTTCATAGTTTAGTTGTATACGGGAGTCCCCAAGAAAGAAATCTACTTTCAGTGCTGTAGAAATCTATCGGAGTGTAGTTTTTAGGGCAACTGCACTGCCAACATGATTTTACTGAAATCTAGTTATTGGCATTCGTAATTTTTAACCGTTATCATTTTTGCAAAGTGCGCATTAGTTTTTGGACTCATAAAAATAAATTATGAGTAACTTTACCTATACCATTTTACCGGCTGATCAAATAAACCCACATCCCCATAACCCCTTTCTAAAATCGCCCTTGAAGCCAAACCAAACTTTCATAACTGAACTAGTAGGAATTTCCAGTCCGTACAGAGATCACTTATCATGTATTGAAAAGCACTTCAATCCGAATATTTACAATTTTTTTTTCAGCGGAGTGAGAAATTACGTATGCCAAGAACAAGATTTCGTACGAATCATCTTAACAGTGCAGTAAGTTGTTCTATAGAACTGCACTCCATCCAGATAGATTTCTACACCACTGAAAGTAGGTTTCTTACTTTGGGACTCGTGTACAACTAAAATATAAACAGTGAACTAACATAAGTTGCCACACTAAACCCTCTCCTTGATGCATGAGGATAGAAATGGAAATAGACAATGTATGGGGCATCCACCCACCCAAATACCCAAGCGGCAGATGTTATGTGGAATTGGTACCACTGTTGTTTCTTATCGTATGAGGGAGGAAACCGGAGTACGAGGAGGAAACCCTCGTGCTACGGGCGGGAAACAGCCAGAGTATAACCTGTACGTATACACTTCCCATCACCAGGATCGAACCCGGGTCTGTGAGTAGCCAGAGATGTACAGCTGGGACCAGGACTCCTATCGAATTTGACGCCCCAGTGCTCGCAGATAAATAGTTGACACATGTCGGGAACTTTCTGGACGCCCAAAGGGTTATTCAGCTAGGTTCATACTGAGTTTAAAGTGTCTAGGGGACAAAAGTCGGAAAATTTTGGCAAATTCCATTAAGGTGGTCGATTAATCGAGTCGGCAAATCTAATTCGCACCCATCCTAACTTTTTTGACCTTCCTGGAGTTCCTTGTTTGGCTCGACTGTCTTGAGTGTTGAATTGGTGTGCCATTAATGGCATTATTGTTTCCTCCTCCTTCTTTTTCTTTCTGAAACTAAAGAAAGAACACGGCCACCAGTTATTTCCTCTCAGAATACAAAGCAACACTGAAAAAAACTACCTCTTGAATTTTTTTTCTTTTTTTTTTGCCTTATATCCTTCGTTTCCAGAGTGAACGTGGAATGTGCGGGCAAATTGCTTGCAATTCTCTTAAAATTTACCGGTTTCCGCAAGTGCTCTCTTCACGCGATCGCTTTATACCCGGAAAGAATAAGATTGTTTCCGCCACCTGGAAAAAGAGGAAGAAGAAAAAAAAACAATTCAGAATGATTTTCACCACTTTCCAAGCGATTTTTTTTCCTAAACCCTTTTCTATCATTTGAAGTCGTTCGGCAGCTGGTACGTCTTTGCAAACCATTTCCACGTTTCCTTTTTATGTATGCGGTCACATTTAAAAGAATTCTCGACAGTTTTTGGAAAAAGCCAATAAAATTTCTTTCTACATGCTGTGAACGAAATGAAAAGTCTTGTGTGCTTAAAGCTAAGTGGGAGGTGGGGGGAGTAGGGAGGTGGGGTAAATGTGTTGGATTTCATCTAACGATTTTTCTCGTTTCAATTTCGTTAGGAATGAAATTCAAGTCGGCTGCATAACCGTCGATATGTTGCTTTTTGGCTGTTGTACTTGAAATGCTTATGTGTGAGGATCGATCTGAGGCTGTTAAGGATTTGATGAAGTGGATGTAAGATTATCTATCTCGTCTTGTCTTGGCTACTGGGAAACTGTCGGAGAATTCTTCCCTTGATATATCGATTCGTATCACGTCTCATTTTTCCTGTTTGAAGGAGTTTCCATATCAATGTACCTTGAAATTTCTTTTTACTCTGTTTTAACTATTGCATCTTGATTGATGACAATGACATGTTTATACATGACATACGACTTGGACTTGACATGTACATGACATATATTGTCCTCATCGATCAGCATGGATTGTTACGCTCTTCTTTAGTGACTAATAAACAAGCTTGTTGTTCATAAAATCAACTTTATTTTCACACAGCGTTATACATATACTATGGTAACGAGATAAGAAAAGCTATGTAAGGTTACAGCAATTTTTACAGCATTTTTTTTTATTATTCTATAACTTTGTTTGTTCATTTGATTTTTTTTTGCCTGATACTGAGTGGACGTCTATGACCAGGCAGCGACACAATGACCCTGCTGGGGGGGGGGGGGGAGGCTTAATGTTGCGTCATCGACAGCTAGGTCGTTTAGCTCCAACCTCAGTCACAGTGCAGTGGTCCGAGTTGGCACTGCACCACTCATTACAGAGTTATTACACAAACCGGGAATCTAGATCTTATCATAGATCTGCACCTCCTGAAAAAATTGAAAAACACCGGAACGGAGAATAGACTTATCACCTAATTGATGCGCAATATCTTGCTGAAGATGGAAACGGCAATGAGCACCATCAAGATGGCGACAATCAACAAGCAAGTGTCGGACCGTAAGTGGCCGTCGACGCCACTGACATTCAGGAGGGCCAACCCCCCCCCCCCCCCATGACCCTGTTCGGCGAGGGTAGATGGTGTAGGAAACGGCTCAGCTTAACAGTGACCTTGAGTTTTGCTGCAGACGATGCAGCAGTAGTTAAGTTCATTTATTAATCGTTACACAGCCAAGATGGGTATTCATTTGTATTTTAGTACCATCTTTATTCGCTATGCCTTGATCTTGTTTAGACGGTACCACGTATTCACGTTAAAGGTTCGATAAGGCTTCGTCCGTCTTCACATTTGGATCTTGTCACGGACACTAAACGAGAAGAAGAAAAAAAACCTCATTTCGGTTCCTCAGCGGAGGTGCTATTATCAGGTCATTACGATCAAACGAACGCGTCTCGTTCTGTGGCGACATCACTTGGCACCAAGTCGTCCCTTAAAACGAACGATTAAATTAGTTTTTCTTTTCTTTTTCTTTTTTTTTTTCCTCTAAATTTCTTACTCGCCGAAGAGGAACCAAATTAAGTTGAAAGTTTCCTCGTTGGGGAGTTTGCTCTCTTTATGCTAAAGTCGAGTCCCATCTTCACGTCTTCTTTCTGCTGACGAACTCAGAATACGTTTGGACTGGACGAGTGGAAAATGGGTGGGCGAGGGGGAGGGAAGGAGGTTGCAGAAAAAATTATATTGACGAGGACGCAAAGGGAAACCGGAGGAGTCTCTTGGGTCTGCGTGGGAGGGTAGCAGGACCTGGTAAATAATTAGCAAAGAAAATTACTGTAATTATCAGCAGACTCTTTCAAAACCTGCCATTAAAATGCTTTTCCCCCGACCACCTCGAGGGTTTGTTAATGAGTACGTTGCTGCCGAATGCTAAATTGTTGACAGTTTCTGATGTAATTTTTCTTCTTTTTTTTTTTTTTGAAAATTGAAACAATACATAACTTGGAACAAGTAATAACAAATTTTCCAGGCAATAGAACCTAAAATAATTTTGTTTTTATTTTTTTCGTTGATGATTAAGTCATCTAAGTAAAGCATGCTCGTGCACTATGAAGACCTTGACCTTGACTCATATCATTGTTAAATAACTGAGCCTCCACACTAAGTATCAGAAAAGTGTATTGCAAGTACACACAGCCGGTGTATTGCTAGTAAATAAATTATGTGAATTAACCGTACGCTTTGCCAATACCATTCTGATACCTACCAATAATACCACATTTGATACGCTACTGTAATTTACTAAAACTAATTATGCCAACGATTACAGTCAAGCAAATCAACAAAATCTATTAAATATCGTGTGGCGAACCAACTTGCACACCTAGCTATATAGGAATCACAAAACAGGAACTTGATAAAAGGATTTCAACGCACAAATCCAACCTTAAATACGAAGATAAAACTATCTCGCTTGTGCAACACCAGATAAAGACAGGGCACACCCCAGATCTGAAAAATACCAAGTCATTTTTCAAGAAAATACTCTTCATGCACGTCTTAACTTAGAAACCCTTTGCATCCGAACACAACGATCACCAGTCCACAATCATTTGATGCCTAATAATAAACAGTTTTCGGAATATGTATGTACCAATCCTTCACAAATTTGGAATTTGGAATTTTTCCCGTCATGGCCTTCCCACATAAATAGTCAACCTCTCCAGTCCACGAATTACTTCTCCTGTTTCGTTAGGGAGGGGTTGTCCCGGACTCGGCTTTTGCGCTGACTGGGCTTCACTTTTTATCTTTTTTAATTTTTTAATGATGGTAAAAGCCTTGTTTGTACTCTCGTTGAAAAGTGAAGGCAAAGTCTAAATATGTTTGTTGCCAAATGAAGGTAAAAGCCTTGTTTGGACTCTCGGTGTAAAATGCGGTCAAAGTCTGAATATTCTTGCTGCCAAATGAAGGTAAAAGCCTTCTCTGGTACTCTCGTTGCAAAGTGAGAGCAAAGTCTAAATTTTGTTACCAAATGAAGGCAAAAGCCTTATTCGTACTCTTGTTGCAGAATGAGGACATAGTGGCTTTTCCACATTATTGCCCCCCCCCTCCTCCCCCTTTATTTCTGCTTCGGTTGTAATCACCAATTTCTGCTGACAAAATTGGGAGAAAAAAATTGACGATGGAAAGAAAGAGAAAAAGTAAATTGGTTCCAACGTAAAAAGAAACCACAAACGTCCCGCGAGTCTGGACTAGTGGCCGGCGAGGCCCGGTGAATAATTAGGGAAGAAAATTACCATAATTATAGCAAGTGTATCCCCACCACAACCCGCCCCGCCCCCCTCCCATCCCAGCGTAAAATGCTCTTTCGCAGGTACTCAAGTGGTCCGGGCGGCTTAATAAATGTGTATACATTTGGGACGCTTGAATTTGTTGACAGCTTTAATGGTCGAAGCTGCCAATTAACGGTGGGTCATTAATGTTTGGCCCATCGGTGGTTGATGTGTGAATTTGGCTTGTGGTTGGTTGCCTGACATGCTAGGATTAAATTCTCTATTAAAGTTGATGTTGGGGGAGTTGGGGATGCTGGAGGGGGAGAGGGTGGGGGGATTGCACTTGCTTCTGTTGTGGTATAAACCGACGGTTAATGGCTGATGGCTCTTTAATAAAATAGGGTATTTGTTTTTACGATGTGACGAGCTTTACTGTTGTTTTCGTCGTAATTTTGGTTATTAAAAATGTGTGTATGATATGAGTGTTAGGTGCAGCTAAAGTAAACTTTTACCTCGTCTCTGGATCGCTGCGATATACCGAGAACACGTATTAAAAAACTTGATTAGTGGGAGTGGAGGCACGTAAAAAGAACAATAATGGTTTATATAAAAGGCGCAAGGTTCAAAACGAAC
Organism: Lithobius niger; assembly: GCA_023313725.1. Taxonomy (NCBI): domain Eukaryota; kingdom Metazoa; phylum Arthropoda; class Chilopoda; order Lithobiomorpha; family Lithobiidae; genus Lithobius; species Lithobius niger. The sequence goes on along the minus strand of JAHWFP010043456.1, from coordinate 10,016 downwards.
TTTTGTGGGACTTAAAAAATAATGAGTAAAACCAGGAGGAAATAAAGTATACTACGTATGCTTCACTTATTTCCTCCTGGTAAAACGTATTTTGTACTACAACAGAGAAAAAGAAAATGGGGGGGAAAAATGTTTGAGACCTTTCAGAACAGTAATAGTTACATCATTACATCGCCAAAATAAAATGTTCAGAATAAAAAGTACAAAGTGTATAGAATGTATAATAAAAGGTATAAAACAATGTATTGAACAGAGTGACAGTCCCTGCAGTTCGTAGAACAACAAACCAATTGTCGACCATTGTAATTGTCGACCACATACTTTATCAAAAAACTGATTTCATCCCAGTTCGTAGAACAACAAGCTTTAATTGTCGACCATACGATATCAAAAAAATGATTTCATCCCAGTACCCCAAAAGTCTTTAATTGTCGCCCATACGTTATCAAAAACCTGATTTCAACCCAGTTCATAGAACAACAAGCTTTAATTGCAAGCAACAATGGCTCAGACACACTGACAACCCGGTAAGTGGGTGCAAACACATTTTGATAAAACCAGACGTGTATTTACGTGGTCAAAAATTATAAAGCTCCTTGTTGTATGAACTGTGGGATGAAAGCGGTTTCAGCCAAAATCAATACATTATGCGTCTCCCAACTACAGGCACAGCATATAAATGTCAATAAAACCAGAATAACGTAACCTAAAAAACCTTAACCTAAACCCGTAACCTGAAAACCGTAACACACAAACCGAAAAAACGTAACCTAAGGTAAGGATGGAAAATGTAAGCTCAAATTAGCCTAATTTCTCGCTCGCCCTGATTCTTTGACTTTGGTGCGTCGTCGCCATATTGAAATGACGTCATAGATTATCACCATGGCGACGATGTGCCTTTCTGAGGCTGTAATCTTTGTATTCTTTGTTTCTTTAATTTGTAAAGTGAACAAAGCAGTATGTCCGATATGTGACGAAATTTATATTAAAAAAAGGTGTATTATCTCGTACGTGATTGATTCACTAGTCCGAATGGTGACCTGTTCCGAATTTTGATTTTGGTGATTCGAAGCAATTCGGTAGCAGTTTCGTTTAACATATTGGGAATTTTGTAATCATTTGTGGGTTTGCATAAGTTTTTGTTGAAATGAAGTCAAATATAATTGTTTGATTGTTTCATCGATTAGTGAATCGAAAGTAGCACTAGTTACATCCAGACAAAACCAAAATGCTGCACACGTAATTTTTGTCTTTCGCATCATTTTGGCCAAATGTAGCCTGCCGCCAAACAGAATGGGAAAAAACTAAGTCCTAGCGTCGAGGCGCACTTTGTGAAGGGGAACCCCGAAATTGGTAACCAATTATAGGTGAGTAGGTGGTTCTAAGCCAAGTAGACCTGGGATTGAAAAACAAATAGTCTAAAAGTCGTCTAAACCATGCGCAATGGCTGTTTGCCGTGACGTCACCATGAGTTAGCCAATGACGAACGAGAACAACGGCTGTTTGGCCGTCTGATTGGACTAGCCCAGTCGCGTGATATGCACGTCACAGCAAACAGCCATGGCGCGTGGTATAATGTGGTGAAAAGTATATTCAAGATGGGTACCGAACTGTCGTGAGGATATATTTATTTTAAAAAAAAAACAGTGCGTGGTCATTAAATACTGCAAATTAACAATATAAGTCTAATTCTTCGATCATCCTAGCTCTTTGAAAATTTAATGCAGCGCCGCCATATTGCAATGCCGTCGGCATGGCGACGAGGTACGTTCATGAGACACCTGAAGTTGCGATTCACCTCTTTTTTAGTCCCATTCTCTTTTACAGTTTCTGAATGCAGTGTTTGTAGATGTGAACTTTTGTATACATTTATACATTTGTATATATCGTAGTTATATTTTTTCAATAGGTACCGAAGGCCCGTGCAACGGTTTCCACTGCAACTATGGTGCTCTATGTGTTGTTAAGAACGGTCAGCCGGGTTGTGAATGCCCGACGTGTTCGGCCGAATTCAAACCCGTCTGTGGATCGGACGGTATATCATACAATAACGAGTGCAAGCTCAAGTTGGAAGCGTGTCTGCAGAAAAAAGAAATTAAAGTGCTCTATCAGGGACTTTGCAGTAAGTAGAATTTTTTATTTATTTTATTTTTTGTTTTTTACTACTTAACGTATTATTGTTGAGCTAACTTCTCAAGGCGTGTGTATTAAACATACGTGCAGAAGGTCATGTGCAGAGAATGCGTTATAGAAGGCTAGAGCTTAGGGAGAGGCATATGGAGTACCCTTTTTCGTAAGAGCGAAACATGTCGAAAAACTTATTTGTAGGCAGGGTACGATTGGTAAAAAAAAATAATGGTTGTTTCCTGTTTAAAATAAGGCCTACAATTGAAACAAATCGAGCAGAATTTAACTTTCAGCATGAGAATCCATGCCTTGTTCACAAAAACATGATGATTAAAAACATTGAAATATGCATGCCGGGTCAACTCTCTTTCATCTTCTCATATTTTAGTGCTTTTATCATCATTTTGTGTGAATAAGGCATGGAATTTCACGCCGAAAATTAAAATTCTGCTTGATTTGCTTCAATTGTGGGCCTTGTTTTATCAGGAGACAACACTTTTTTTTTTTTTACCAAGAGCAAAACACTGTTGAGAATCGGATTGTAAGTTTATGTATTCAAGATTTTTTACTCGATTCTGAAATATTTTTGTAATGCAGGTGAGCAGGCTTGCTGAAGTATTGTCCTCGTAATGTATAGTACTGTACCAAAACACTTCAGTGCATATGCAAGAAAAATTAAATTGACTCATCAGTTATGATCACTTTTCCCGAATTTTATAGATCGAATTTAGGGCTGTCCCTGAAATTTAGTATGTTTTGGTTTATTTGACGACTGAGACATGAGCAATAGCTTAAGTCTAACGGCTTACTGCAGTCGCTGAACAATTACGAGTCATAACAAGTTATGAACAAGCGGCTACAGCGACTGCCTAGTCGCACCGGTCTTCTGTACGGTTCCTCCACTTCCAATGTTGAGGCGCACACCTCTATCATGCAGTACAACTGCTGTTATTATTTAATTTACTTACGTCGAAGCAGTCTATTAAACTTGACGTTGTAAACAATGGACGCGTCGAAGCAGTCAATTAAACAATGGACGTTGTAAACAATGGACTTTGTAAACAATGGTCGTCAATATCTGGCACTGTTGCGAAGTTGAAAAAAGCGACGGACGGACGGACGAACGGACAAAGTCGTTGCAATAGTCTTCTCGCCGGTTACGGCGTACAGAAGACTAAAAGGAAAGAGAAAAACAAATATTTATTTAATAAGAAACTCTCCTTTAAAAAATAACAGTAGTTCGTAACAAATGTTCACGAATGAGTCGTAAATTTTATTTCGTTCAATCCGAACGTTTTGCTTTGCGAATGAATAAGACTGTAAGTTCAAACATGGGTTCCCCTGATAACGAATGGACTCGCAATGCTGTTGTTATTCTTGTGCATTCTGGATCCATTTCTTTGCCAGGAGAAACCCAAGTTTGATTTCGTTCGCTTGTCAGTTCTTTTGCTACTTTTGCTACCTTATTTCCTCAAAACAAATCTCGATAAGGATTCCCGCCAAGCTTTTTGGCTGTTTAGTCATGATAATATACCCCAATCCCTATCGCCAAGTTAATCCCACCGCCTAAAACTTCGAACCTTAAGGAAACACTTGAAAATTGCGTAGTAAGCAATTTCAAACTTTTCATTCATCTGTCGAATAGCCTATTACGACTTCAAACGGCAAAAAACTTGGCGGAAATCCTTAGCAAATTTTGTTTTGGAACGATGTCACATTTTTTGGGTCACATTTTTTGGGTCACTTTTTTTCGTAGCAATTATGTGACAAAAAACCGGAAAGCTAGTCATAAGGTCCCACTTTGTTTTTGATTGCCCATTATGAAACAACGCGATGTAGTTCTATTCTATTTGAGGTCTTTCCTGTCGAAAATTACTACCTTCACCCCCTCCCCGCCCCTCACCCTTCTCACCAAAATATTTTGTCTTCCGTCGGTCCGTACTTATTCTATGGTTGATAGGTAAATGCTTATTTTTACGACTTAGTTTTATATCCGATGTTATTTATTAATTTTTTGTTAAGAAAGAAAACACATGTAGGGGTTCTGAAAGAATTAACATAATAAAACTTTGTTACCAAGTTTTTTTTTTATTTGCAATCCCAGTTTCCTTCCTGTGCCTGGGTTTGGCATTTGTTTCTCAAAACAAAAACAGCGAAAATAATAAATGTCGTTTGTTTCCGATGTCGTGACCTTCACTGGTTGTATTGTATTGGTGTTTCCTTCCGCCTTGGTTTTTGGTGTCTGGTTCTGCTGAGTAAGTTTTCTTGTTCGTTCTGAAGCACGTATGACAAAGCAGTAATGGTCGCGTTGTTTACGTGTTTCGCTGCCCCTTCGAGGTCAAAATATGTTTTTTTTTTTCCTGCACGACTTACAAGTTAGACGGGAAGCCGAACCATAGTGCTTGGCGAGCCCTCTCGCTGCTTAGTTCAAGACGTGGCTTGTCAGACACACTACTTCAAAAGTTTTAATAGAAAACAACTAATTTCACAAGAGATTTGTTGTGACTTGTTAGCTCTTTTACAACTTTTCCCTTTTTAAAGTGGATTTTAAATCAGGAGGTCAAAGAGCAAGTCAGTGCTGTCTTCGTGTTTTTACATGGAAATGCTAAAAAAAAAATATCGCAAATTCGTAAAGGTTTCCTTGCCCACGTTTTTAATACAAAGGAAAGGAACGCAGTTTAACGTATGTGTCTGCAAAATAGACGTGTTTTATTCATTCTTTTTCCTCGCACGTATTTCATCAGTCGCCCAATCCCGGAAGTTTCTTCCCAGCGTCAGCGGAAGTTGTATAGCGGTCGTTCGCCTCCTCCCAGAGGACAAAATCGTCGGCTAAGTTTTGCTTCCGGGTGAAGAAAGCTGACTCTTGTTTCTGACGAAATTTAAGAGCTTCATCAAATTCTTATTTATAAAAATAAAAACATTTGCCGCTAACTTGTATGTAATTTAAAATGGACTCACACCAGCAATGATAAATAATAAATACAGATGCAAACCTATTTACGTTGCGGTTTGGACTTACATGTCAGACTGCCTCAGCGGGAATTGAACCCACGACCTTTAAGACCAAAGGCCAAAGTCCTACCGCTCAGCCATACTGACACGGCCAAAAAGAAACGTCCATAAACAGCATTTTGGCCGTTTCAGTTTAGCTGAGCGGCACGACTTCGTCCTTTGGTTTCAAAGGTCGTGGGTTCAATTCCCTCTCGTGCAGTCCGACATTTAAGTCCAAAAAGCAACGTAAGTAGGTTTGCATCTGTTTTTATTTTTCTCTTTTCGAGCCATTTGGCTTTCATCCAGTTTATTAGCAATGTTGAATGTTCAAAATTTGGTTTTAATACTGCAACCTGCCATTCCTTTATGGTATTTTCCTAGAAAATACTGCTAAAAAATACACTGTTTAAGTTTTTTCACGAAATATAAAATTCATTCGATTGGAAAACTTTGCTGCCTAAAAACTATCCTTCAGTAACGTTGAATCGCGAAGCTGACGAAGATTTAAAGATGGCTTATTGCAATATGAATGGTATTTGTCTTTTGGTATACAGGGTGTCCCAAAAGTCATGGGTCACCCAGGTGATATACCCAAGTGACATACCGGGTGTTCATGCGTACATACCGGGGATTTTTATCTTTGTTCATGCTGATGGTACACCATCATTGTTTCTTATGATGAACTAAGATAAAAATCACCGATATATCAGCATGAACACCTGGTGTATCACCCCATATATCACCAGGGTGACCCCTGACTTTTGGAACACCCTGTATAGGCCTATTACTACTTGAAATTTTGACAAACATTTCAAAATATTACCCTTTATTTATTTACCCTTTGTGTACTTACAAATGTGAAATACGTTTAAATTTAAATTAAGGAAAATTGAACATTTTTATAAGTCAAAACACTAGCGTTTAATATGCAATAGTTTATAAACACATGCTGAAAACACTTATAGCGTCAAATGTGTTTAAAATACAACATAGTATATATTTTAATTACAACGCATGTGTTTTTGAAAAGTGTTTGAGGAAAACGCTCATGTTTGTCACGTGTTGTAAAATATACACTATTGTTTTATTTAAACAGTTTGCAACATGTGGTTTAAGCACGCATTTATTTATAAAGTGTTGCAAACTGAACGCTACACCTCCTGGCACGTAAACAAAGGGCTATACAAGTACACCAACGCAATATGATTTAAATTTTCGGCAAATTTATTGTTGTCTTGGTCACCTAAAAGACAATTTGGACAACAATGATGAGTAATGGTATACTTACAGAACATACTATACGACAATGTCGTAAATACTTACAAATACTGAAAATGTTCTGATTTTGCAACTCTCACAGTAACAACTAGGCCCTATTGATGTGATCTTAAGTACTTCCTGTCGCTGTGAAAGAAACTAACGTAGTTTTCTTAATAAGTAACCAGAATTTTCTTCGTTTATACGGTTGATTTTGATCTGATGGGGGGGAGGGGGCGGGGGGGGGGGAAGTGTCCTCCCCCCCAGCTTCGTCCCTGCCTTGTTCACAACTTAAAATCACACAAAAATACACAATGTGGACTGTGCTCGTGCATTTTTGTGGGTTTTTAAGTTGTGAAAGAGACGTGTAGGGTTATGGCCGAAAATTATGAAGTTGTGGTGTTTATGTATATACTTGTGCGGTTTTGGTGCGTGTCAGAGACATACGTTTTAATCAGCAAAACAAGTGAATTAGCGTTCAGTTAGTGTTCAATTGTCACATGAATTTAATACGTGTGGCGATGTGCAGTTACGAGGAAGTCATGTCACGTTCCGTGATCAGAAGTTTACTTTCTTTTCCCATTTTTATCACGACATAGCTTCCAGTCAGGATCCTTTGTAAAAAACCAGAAATTTCGATCAATTCATCAGCGTCATCATTATCATCCCTCTCTTTTTGTAAGGACACTGTCATGCCTAATGGCGATGTGACAAGGACCATTTTCAAACTCGTGGAACCGGCCGTTTGGTGTCTGTCTCAACTTTGCCATTGGCTATTCTGATAGTGGAGAACCAGAGATTCTATTATGGGGAAGGGAGCCATAGAATTTCAACAAAGCGCCCATCTTCTACCATCTGTCTATCGGGTCCTTCTTATTTTTTTCTTTATCCCTATCTTTTGTGTTCTCTCTTCACAACCTTTAGAAGGTTTAATCTTAGAACGGTAAAATTAAAATCTAGGGAGTCATTAAGGCACTTGTAGCTTGAAGGGATTACGTTGCCCTAATTATTATTGGTTTTCTTCGCTTTGCAGTCATCTGTAGGTTAGTGCAAAATGTAATTACAGTATTCAGAAAAATACGTAAAATTTTATTTTTTTGACTTTTAATTAATTAATTTTAAATTTCGTGTAGTTTTTGTAGCTTCCGGTATGGGAGGAAGGATTTTTTTTCTCCTCGTTCCTTGTTAATGGCCAAAACGTGTAACTGGGAAAACGAGCTGAATCAAATTAAAGTTTGATGCGTCGATTCTTGACTCGGAGGTAAAACATATACGCTCTCATAAATGGCTGTTGTTTTTTTTTTTTTTTTCGTTTTTTGCTCGTCTGTTTAAACAATTGTTAAAATTTAAATAAACGGAGAGCACAAAGGAACCGCCGTTTCCTTTTCATGTTAGCGTTAAAAATGGAGCACGTTTGTGAGCTTTATTTTTAAGTTCGCTAAAAGGTCACGAATTGGAAAGGCTGATACAGAAAGAATGAAATTTGAAGCAACGCGTTGCAAGGGGTCAAAGACGACAATTTTGCTTCATTCTAAGCAGGGTTGGAAGGTTTTTGCTACGGAGTGGTTCAAACTGGTTTTTACCATCGTTTTTCCCGTGTTTTTGAGCCTTTGGTCCAAAATATGACAAAAATCTACCTACCGCCCCCCCCCCCCCCCCCAAAAAAAAGTATGCCCTACAATAGTCAAATATTGGCAAATCATAAAAACTCCCCTTGAAAGCATCACATCGTTTACTTTAAAAGTTCATATTCATTTCTTATTTACCTTTCATACGCTTATTTTCACGGTAAAAGATGTTATTCTCACAATATCTACGCAAATTTATGCAACTGACTGTCGACATTTTTGCACAGATATTGTGAGAATAATATCTTATACTGTGAAAATAAGCGTATGAAGCGGCTTGCTGGTTTTTGTCAGTTTTAGCTGGTAACAACCGGAAAAAACTGGTAAAACCTATGTTTTTGCCATCACAAGACTACAAGCTACACTAATCTGAGAAAGAACAAGCGGCTGCAGCGATTGCCTAGTCGCGCTGATCTTCTGTACAGTTCCTCCACTTCCAATGTTGAGGCGCACACCTCTATCATGCACTACAACAACTATCTCTATTATACTAATCTAAAAGCAGTATAGCCATGACAACTGCCGGTTAAAAATGTGTTAGCTTTTAGGCCTATTTTACATTTTAGGCGTAATTGTCAGCTTTTAGGCCTAATTTTAACCAGCAGTTTTAATTTCGTAAGTATAGCAGCTAATGGCGATATGGATTGTTTGTGTAGTAAGCCTATTCATTTTTGCAACACGGTGCGCCTACAGGCACACAGTTTCAGTGTTACAACATAACGCGCAACGTAGCTTATATAGATCAGTGGTAGTAGGCAACTGCCCCTACTAAGACTTACACCCAGGGCGTTCCACATACTAGACCGCTCCACCAACTATGCTATCGGTATGGGCCCTGGGTTTGTACTATGTTACTCAAACGCCTCCAAAATCGTCCTGTATGTTATACTTTACTACTATCGAATACGATGTAGTTTTCAACCGTGTAAATCTAGAGCAAATAATTAGCCAATAAGCAATTACACCATTTTCCAATACAGTTTTCATATATTCGGACTACGGAGCCCATGAACAGTACTTCTCCATCATTCATAGGATAAAATCCGTAATCTAGTCGATATCTGGAAAGGTGGACTTGGTGAAATCCCTACCAGTTTGAGTCAATCAGGGTAGCATGAAAGACTACCAACCTTCTTCAGCAGCTATATGGATTCTATATCCTGGACCTTATTTTGACGACCGGAGGTACCCCGTTTTTAAGCTCGGACCACTGCACTGTGACTGACGGTGGCGCTATTGACCTTGCTTTCGACGCGCCGTAGAGCCTCAGTCTCCCCCCCCCCCTTGTTGGCCTCTTCCCTTAAATAGATTTATTTCTCCTTCTGAACATCTAGTGAGATTTAAAACTTCGCGAGTTCATCTCTAGAAGCGTTAGTTTGCTTCAGTCGGTAATGATATTAAAAAAAAATAACAGCTCATTTGATAGGCTTTAACCTATTTAAAATACGAGTTGATATTCTAACTTCATGATAAAAGCTACAGTTAGCTAGGAATGCACTCAGCTTCCATCTCATAATAACCGAAGGCCAGGGTGACGCCGTTTCGTCGCACGCGAATCGAACACGTCCACAAGATGGCGGATGCTGCTAAATCGCCGATCAAGCTGTACGAAAAGTCATGGTAAAACTGATTTTACACGTTAGCGTCCTCAAAACGTTTTCCAAATCTCACGTAAATTATATTTATACTTGACGTACTGTCTCTATCATATCAAAAACAAAAACTGGTAGAAGGGACCGCCAAGTTCAGAAGGAGTGATGTCAACACACCAAAACATTCGCCAAGTTAATCGCACCGACTAACAGTTCGAAGGTTAAATGAAAACTAGAACATTGGTACTTTCGGTGGCAATGTTCAAGTTTTTATTTAACGTCCAAGGTATTATTCGATGCGATTAACTTGGCGAATGTTTTGGTGTGTTGATATCACTTCTTTGAAGGGTCGAACCATTCTGAAATTGGCGGTCCCTTTTACCAGTTTTGGTTTTTGATATGATATCTCTTCTTTTTTTTT
>JAHWFP010043455.1:0-42327 GCA_023313725.1 Lithobius niger | reverse complement strand
TCACATTCATCTTCAGAAATATTAATTTCTGTAAATATAATAAACTCTCAAGCAATTTCAGAAGTTTCAAATTCAACCATCCAGTCAGGCCAGTTAAGCTTACAACTTCTTATGTTAATATGTAGAAATTTAACATTCGATTTTGGAGCATCATTTAAAAGTTCGTGCAGTTCGCTGAAGTTATCGCAGACATTGTTTGCAAAGTCTTCACTGTTTAGTAAGACATCTTTGAATTTAAAAGAGATGAGTCTTGCTGTGTGTTTTCCTGCTCACTTAATGTACTTCGTGAGGCTCCATTTTGGTCTTTATCCATTTTTTTTGTCTAGGTTAGAAACTAGATAGGTTAGGTCTTCTTCACTTTTTAGGATTTTCGGTCTTCTGTCCTTTTCGGTTTTTCGGACGTGAATCTTCCCGTCTTTAAACCAAATGAACTTATGCTAATAATAACTTTATTATAAATTACAATTAAAATTGCAATTCTCGAAGCTTTTTGCAAAGCTTGTTTGAGATATACTGCATCTTTTTCAAATTCAATACATGTTTCATTATTACGTCTGACGCCCTCACTGGCAACACTGTTAGATATATACATACATTATATTATATCAAGATACATAGTTACACACAATTACATTATACCAAGTTACATAAATACATACTTTATTTTACATCAAATTACTTTATCATTATGATTTATTAGGTCTTTTCTATGCTGTATATTATATTAATATTGATTTTTGATAATGTGAGTTTTTAAATTTGTTTTAAGTTCATTCAGATTTGCAAAGGTTAACATGTTTTCTGCAAGTTCATTAAATAGTTCTGGTATATACCATGTTTTTCCTCTCTTTCCATAAGAATTATTCCATTGTGGCATTTCATATTTTCTTTTACTTCCACACAATTTACTAATGTTTTTTGATAATACTTTATGTTTATTGCTATAATAATTTTTTATTATTATTGTATAGTTTTTTAGTCCCCTTATTTTAAATAATTCATTTTCTTTTAATAACTCAATTGTTTTCCTTTTCTTTTTGTTGTTCCCAAATAATACCTTCACTAATTTCTTCTGAACGTTTTGTAATTTCTCAATTATATATTCTGTAATATTACCCCAAATTTCTATTCCATAACTTGTTACACTTTTTATCCATGCATTATAGATTATTTGTTTCTGTTTAACATTTAATATGTTTTTGAGTTTATATATTTTTGGTATAAGTTGTCTTAATTTTTTTATAATTCCAATTATATGTTCTTTAAAGTTCAAATTTTCATCAATTTTAAGGCCTAGGTATTTGTTATTTTTTCTTTTTTCCAGTTCCTTACATTTTTCATCACATGTATATTTAATTTTTCCTGGTATTAAATTTCTACAAGCACCATAATGTTTATTATCCATATTTCTTTTTTATTTTTCATTTTGGGTACCGATATATCCATTTGTATAGTTTTTTCTTTGCTAATATATAGTTCATTTTCTAAAAAAAAATAATTTAATATGTTGAAGTCGTACTGTAAATTTTTCATCATTACTTCATAGTTGTTATTTATAGATATTAATATTGTGTCATCTGCAAAAAGGAAAATGTTTTTTTATTCTATATTTTCATCAATATCATTAGTGTAAATTAATAATAATAATAATAATAATAATAATAATAATAATTTATTCAGTAATAGTAATTACACACTCATCAAACAATACGACAAATGCGTGCACGAACCAATATAGCTTGTATGTGCACCGAATTAAATTCAGAAAAATTATAATACATCCAGTTTCTCAAATCACAATTTGAACATTATATTTTGTACACAAGCCCATTTATTATAGATAAAGTTAGTTAATCCTGTTAGTATATGTTACCAATGTCTAACTCAATAGCCATTCCTTAATTTTTTTTCTTATATTTGGTCTATTTAAATTTCTTCTAATTTCAAAAGGTATCTCATTAAGAATTGTTGGCACAAGGAATTCATTGCACCTTCTGCCATATGAATTTCTCCATGATGGTATTTTTAGCCATGCTGAAACGTTCCTACCCTCTCTATCTGTTCTTTTTTGGTATGTATTATCAAAAAAAACAGTTTACAATTAATGTTAATTTAAACAATTTATTAAAATCTACAATTTTTTTTTTTAAGATATCCTTTGTCAATAGTTTACGTGTATATCCAAAAAGAGCTTTAGTTGCTTTGTTTAGGGTTTTTTGAAGCCTTTCAATGTAATTTTCAGTTGTTGCTCCATATATGGTGCAGGAATAGTGCACTTGTGAAAGTATCCATGATTCATATAGAATTTTTTTTAATTTCAATTCCAAAGGTTTTATTTACAAGGAAAAGCGTGGGAATGATTTTACGTATATTTTTCTTTAAAATTTCAATGTGAGAGTAATGTTTCCAGTTTTCATCAATTATAATTCCTAGATATCGCATAGCTGCAACTTGTTTGACATGCGGGCAGTTTTTGCAGGTATTATAGTTAGCACAGTTTTCATTATGCGAGCGTATTATAGAATTTTGTTTTTCGGTATGTGAGGTTGCTACATGCATCAACTTTGTTTTGTCATTGTTAATAAATAATTCATTGTTATAAAGATATCGATTCAAAGTATTAAAAATCATTCTGTAAATTTCGAATCATATTTTCTTGTTTCTTATTTATAGAGATGATTAAGATATCATCAGCATAGAGTGTTATTTTGCATCTGTAATTTTCTTCTAGAATGTCATTTATATAAATAATAAATAAAAGGGTACCAAGAATGGATCCCTGTGGTACACCAAATTGAACAAGGTTCCAATCACTCTGAGAGTTTGCAATTTTCACGCAGCTCTGTCTATTAAACATATAATTTGCTAAAATGTGTAGCATTTTTCCTCGAATACCAATATTTGAGAGTTTATTGTACAAAATTGTTTTATCAATTGTGTCAAATGCTTTTTTTTAGATCAATAGATATAATACCAACATGATTACTTTTATTTAGTGCATTCAAAACAACATTATTAATTTCACTGAGTGCGTTTATGGTGCCTATTCCTTGTCTGAACCCAAATTGTGAGTCATTCAGAAGCTTAAATTTATTAAAAAATTTATATATACAGTTTGCAAAGTACTTTTCAATGATTTTGTTTAGAACCGGAAGTAGTGCAATTGGTCGATAATTAAAATACGAAATTGTTTCGTTTTTTTAAATAAATTGGTCTTATTATTTGCTTTTTTAGTTCATCTGGCCAGATTTCAGTTTCAATAATGCCATCAATTAAGACTTTCATAAAGTCAGCTGTATGTTCCACACTGTTAGAAAATACTCAAGTAAAAACCCATCATGACCAGTTGATTTCTTTAAGCTTAAGTTTTTTATAATACTAATAATTTCAGTCTTGCTTGGTTTCAAAAGTTGGATAGAGTTGACACATGTTTTTTTATTATTGTTCAAATATGTATTCGCATTGTAATAATTATGTTGCCTCTGTGTTTTTTCAAATTTTAAAAGAGGAACCTCTTGCATGAAGAAATTTGAAAAATTTTCACATATTGACTGTTCATCAGTATCCTTAAAGTTGGTTTTTATTTGATTATCTAAATTAACTTTAATTTTTTTTTCGACCACATACATCATTTATTTTTTCCCAAATTTTTTTACTATCTTGTTTATTAGATTCAAAAAAAGATTTATAGTAGTTGGTTTTTGTATTTTGAATTTCCTTAGCTGTTTTTTTTTTTACTATTCTTGTATTCTTCAATTAGACTCTTGTTGGGTTGTTTTTGCTTGGTTAAGGAGTTCCAAAGTTTATTTTTTTTTAATAAGTTGCAGGAGGTCTTGGTTCATCCACTCTTGCCTATAATTATTGATCTTTTTTTTTTCTGTTAAATTTTTCTGAGTAAAAGTGTTCAGTTTGTAAATATTTTTTACAACATCTTCAATCTCTTTATATATATTATTTGGGTTACTCATTGATTTAAGATAGTTGCAATCAAAATTTTTTAGTTGTACAATGATACCTTTATGGTTTAATTTTTGAATAAAGGTATTTTCCATTTCTTTTAAATTTTTTTTTATTTTCTGTATTCTAAACCTGGATTGCTGTGAAATAATGGTCAGCCAATTTTATTTTTATAACAAACGAATTGCATAAGTAATTTTTTAGTCGGCTATAAATTAGATCGATGCAAGATTTAACCAATTTATTTTCTTTTATTTCTTCTCTCGTTGGTGAGTTTATGTGGGCAGTTAAACCGAGACCTGCCATACGATTCTCAAATCTCTCCATATCATGAATTTCATTTTGATCTTGATGTCCATCCAGTAAGTTAAAATTTAGGTCTCCAAGAATAATAAAATTGTTATTTTGATTCACATTATTAGCATATTCTTTTAGTTTTTTAGTAAAAACTTGTCTACTAGAGGATGGCTTCTTATATATAGTAAGGATATCAAAGACATTTTCATTAAATTCAAATGTACAAGACACACCCTCATTAACATCAAACTTCATTTTTTTACAATTTGCTTTACCAATTGTTTTGTCATTAATAAAGATTAGTACACCACCTCCTCTTGACAGATTTCTACAATGACTAAATTGTGTATAGCCTCTGATAAAATAATGGTCACATTCCTCTTCTGTAATGTTCACTTCAGTAAATGCAATAAAGTCCCATTTAATGTTTGCAGTGTAGAATTCAGCAAGCCAGGAGTCCCAGTGTCGTCTACAACTGCGTATATTGGTATGTAAGCATTTTATATTTATTATTGAGGCTACGTTTAAGTGGTTGTCCAACTCATCGAAGTTTTCACAGATTGTATTGCTATAGTTATCGTTCATCAATTCTTTTTCAAAGTTGAATTTTTATTGGTTTCTTTCCTGTGCATTGTCATCATCAACAGAATATGCGCATTATGGTTTCATTTTTTTTCGATATTGTTTACAAGAATATCCAGGTCTTCTGCTTTTTTTATGATTTTCGGTTTTTTATCCGTTTCATCTTTCTTTACGTGAATTTTGCGTGAAACTTTACGTGAAATATGTTGTTTGTAATGCTGTTATTAATAATAATAATAATAATGATAATAATAATAATAATAATAATAATAATAACAATTTGTCGTAATTGCAACAGGTCTGGCAAGGCCCTTACGAGAGATCACTGACAGCCAGCCGAAATTACAAAAAGGTAATTACATACAGTGATAAAAGTAAGGCCAGGGGAAGGTAAGGGAAGTGGTATGGGGACACGAATGCCTTACCACCAATGTTAGACCTACCAGGTACTCTAAGGTCCCCGACGGCATCGCCAAATGTGTTAGGACAAGGGAGACGTAAAAAATTGGCCCAAATAAAAAAAATAAAGGCAAATATAAAAGTGGAGATGTTAAAAAATATCGTTAAGTAAAGAAGTATGGTTATGGTATATTCTAAAACCTATGCATCTCTAAAACGGGAATTGTCACCACCACAGAACAAAAAAATTAGAATTAAAATGCATGTAGGGCGCAGGAAAAAGCATGTTAGAATGAATTGCAAACTGCTGGCCCAAGTAAAAAGTGGAATGAGGTCTTAGGGACTTAGTGGGTAGTTCTCTGGGCGGCAGTGAGGATAAAAAGAAAAAATTATAAGTACTTGCGTAAAGCACATTTGGTTGAAGATTACGATACAAACAGCTCGGACGCCACATTTAGCGATGTTGATGAGAGTCCTGATTCTGAGATAAATTCTTTACCTTCCAGTGTTAAAAGTACTAAATGGATTCTTGAATTTTGCTGAAATGGACACAAATTACGTTAAGAGGTAGATTCTGGCTCTGACTTAACTTTGTTATGCCAGTTACCTAGTATGTTGTTCCACCAGTACAATCTGTATTCCTGGTGGTGAAACCGCTCAACAGTACGTTTTGCCTTAATGGGCACCTGCTCCAGATCTGTCTTTTTTGGTACCCATATTACCGGATTTCCGAGATAATGACTACTCTTAATTAAACGCCACTGAAGGTCCACCTGTTTTGACACCAAATAAAGGTGTACATCGAATGCGATTATTGCCAGCAGCCCGCCTGTTATCCATCGTCGGAGGACCAGCATTACTGCCCCCGACAATTTAACAATGCATTGCGGGGGGAACATATTTCCGTTTCATGTCCTACTGAAGTTTCGGCGTTACCTGAAGTTCGGCACAATGGAAGGGAGGTAAGGGCGCCCCAGTGCTTCAGCTTATAGATGGTCTATAGATAGACTGGGAAAAAATACAGCCATATTCTTTTGTCATGTTGATTATCGTTGTGTTGCTTTAGTTTTTTCGTCAACCAAATTATTCATGTGTTGCTTATGGGCGAACTTTTTTTCTTGGGGGGGGGGGGGGGGGTGTAGTGCGTTCAATGTGTATAGTTAGGGCGCGTTTATGCAGCGACTCGCCTTTGCATTCTCGCAGCTAGAACTCAATCGCGATGGCAAAGGTGACATTGCCATGGTAACAACGCTAAATGGATTAGCTAAACCCGACATCGTTTGATTAAATACTTGCAGTCTTATAATCCGTGCCAATAATATAAAGAATTCTTCATGACGAAACAATTTTCCCAAACACTTCTGAACTCACGTTATTTGCTGTTTTCGTTGCGAGGCGGCAGACATAAAACCGCCGCTATGTTGGAATTTGAGGTTATTTCTAGCTTCTAGCTGCGAGAATGCAAAAGCGAGTGGTTGCGTAAACGTGCCCTTATATTATTTAGAAAATTAAGCAATTTATCAGGTTCCATAATTTGTTAATATTTTCATTGTTGTTACATATACTTGGTTTAGATTAGTGTTGCCATCGAGACGAGACAAGAAAAAGATTTTTAAAAATAATAGAAATAATTTTAAATTCTCCTGACTTTTCGTGACGGTCTCGACTAAACAAAAATCTCGTCTCGACTCATTTGTTGCTCAACTTTCTCGTCCTCGACTTTTTTTTTCCTCCTCGTAATGTTGCTATGACGACAAGGAACGCCCGCAACAAATGATAAGTTTTATTTAAGTTTCGTTTATCGTCTCAACGTCAAGAGTGGTGGCATTTGAATGAAACTAACTTTCCCATACTGGCGAAAACAGCATATGACGTGATGAGTATTCCTGCCACTTGGTTTCCAGTCAAAATTCTGTTTTACCCGGCTTTTTTTTTAATAACGATTCGTAACCGCAGAAACAAATTAAACTCAGAATTAGCCAGAAGTTTGCTTTGTTTGAACGAGTGGATGGAGTTCGTGCTAAACAGGAAATGCTATTTGAAAAAAGGCTGCAAAATTCTTGAATAATAGCTTCAGTTTGTGTGTTTGTCATGATACTAACTAACAACTTTTTATTAAGCCATTTTTAGGGATGTTGGAGAAAAAAGAATAAAATTACAAGGGTTACAATAAAAATAAATAAAATTTGTGTATTTCGCAGTTTTTACCGTGAGTAGCATTGAATCTACGTCCGTATTACTTGAATAACTTATGCAATTTTTCACAGGCAATGGGAAGGTGAGGGGGGGGGGGGGGGGAAAAAAAAGGATTGATGAAAAAGAAACACACAAAAAATTCAGTAGACCTATTCACAAAAGAAAACATGCCAGCTTTGCCTTGCCTGAACCATAAATAAAAAAAAAAGCAGGGTTCGAATTGTTTGAGAGTAACTAAATACGGATGCAAACCTATTTACGTTGTCTTTTGGACTTATAGGTCAGACTGCTTGAGTGGGAAATCGAACCCACGACCTCTGAAATCAAATTTGAGAAATTTGAAATCAAATTTCAGAATGGTTGCATAGCAGAACCATAATAAAATACAAATTTGCGTAACAATCACGAAAATATGATTAGCCATTTTTTCAGCAAATTTTTCGCAGGTATACCCAGTGCGCGGGTAGCTGCGAGCAATGGGGCATCAGATTCGATAGGCGTCCTGGTCTCAGCTGTACATCTCTGGCTTCTTACTGACCCGGGTTTTATCCTGGTGAAGGGAAGTGTATATGTACGGGTTTTTCTCCAGTTGTTTCCCGGCCATTGCACGAGGGTTTCCTCTGGGTTCTCCCACCGGTTTCCTTCCTCATGCAGCAAAAAAACAACTGTCATAACGGTGGTACCTCTTCCACTAAACATCTGCCGCTCGGGAATTTGGGTGGGTGGATGCCCTCTACTTCGTCTCTTTCTATTTCTATTCCTATTTCCACTGAGCCAGCAGAAACCTTCTTCTTCTAGTCTGCAAGAACCAAAATCTGCAGCCATAACGTTTTGCTCGCCAATCACCAGGAGGGGAAGATCAATATTATCAATAATTCTATATATAGGCATGAAAAGTAAACTATAAAGGCACAAGCAATGAAAATTCGTAATAGAATTTGAGTTGTTTAATGTTTATTCATTGATGCGTGATGTTGCAGATAAGAATAAAAATCGGGCTGTGGAGGGAGAAAGTATGGCTGTTACTTGTTGTGGCTGTAGTACCGATGCTTGCTGCACTGCAGTCATTTTCTACTGAGAAGCTTCAGCCTAGGAAAGTGAAAAAGAAAAGACATTTCAAAATGTAAAACACCCTTTAACTGGCGCTGAAATTCCATGCGCAGCCAAATGATTTGTAAGACTCGTGCAAATCTATAAAAGACTGGTTTTGGACGAAGCATCTTCATTACTACGCTCTGCAGTTGTGAAGAGAGCGAAGCACAATCAACAGTTTAAAAATTAAAAGAAGCCATTCAAACGCACGCATATAAAAGAGGAGTGACAGTTTGCTGCCATATTGGCACCAGTATGGGTTTTGGAGGGCATAACTACAAGGTGCACTACATAAAAATGGAGGGAAAAACAACGGAAGAGCGGATTTCTTAGGCTTAAAATAACGTTGTTTTCTCCAACAACAAAAATCGCGCGTTTTAGGTCTAAGAAATCACTTTTCACACCATCGGCTTCAGTATGACGCCCTTCTGTTTCTCTGTGCAGTGCCCCTTGCAGCTAACCCATTAAGGCTCCAGCATAGAGTTATATACAATAATACTACGTCGTGTCACTGCTCTATTGATAATTTTATGAAGTATAATGCTATAGTTTGTTCCACATTATTTTTGCAAGAAACTTGCTGTACGATGACACGTTTCCTTGCACGAAAGGTGAAAAAAAATAACATGTGGATATCACACTTGTAGACTCTAAGCTACACAGTTACTGTTAGTCTACAAATTGATTGGGCATTTACGTTTTTTTTGTACTCGTAGTGGAAGGAAACGGGACGTCATACCGTCAGTTTTCCGCAAACAGAATGTGGAATAAGCTATACATAATGATGGAACGAACCAGCAAATAAGTGGTCCAATATTTGTCAATACTCTAAACCGGTTAGATGTCGTAAAGCACATCATGAGTTTTACAATGTATTGACACCATCAGTAAACGCACGGAGGTGTCGGAAACAGTCGAGTTACGAGGAATTTCACAGCACCAATAAGCATATTATGTATAATTTTAGATACATAGTTCGTTTTAACTATGCCAATTGCTCAAACTATGTATAGAGCAGTGACATTTGCCGCCATATTGGCACCAGTATGAGTTTTGGAGGTCATAACTACAAGGTGCACTACATAAAAATGGAGGGAAAAACAACGGAAGAGCGGATTTCTTAGGCTTAAAATAACGTTGTTTTCTCCAACAACAAAAATCGCGCGTTTTAGGTCTAAGAAAAAACTCTTCACAGCATCGGCTTCAGTATGACGCCCTTCTGTTTCTCTCTGCAGTGCCCCTTGCAGCTAACCCATTAAGGCTCCAGCATAAGAGTTATATACAATAATACTACGTCGTGTCAGTGCTCTATAGTGAACCAGCTTATAGGCGGGCAGAAGTGACATCCTTTTTAAGTCATTCTGTGCTGAATTAAATATACTGATATGACTGATGATTACTGGCTGAGACCTACGCGATTGTGAAGTTGAGATTTGCGTCATATGTACTGGGAAAATAGGTAAATAAATAGACATAAATCGCTGGAAATAATACTTAGGAAAATTGGAAATAAGCCAACAGCGAAAAACATACACTAGAAATAACGTAGTTCAGTAAGCCACCTTTATGCTCTTACGTTTCGTCGGAGTGGCATGACCCGGATTCGAACCGGCTACCCAGTTCGCCCCCAGATCACTTTCATAGCGCCTTAGTCGCCATGGCCACATCCTCCACTGGAATGTCAGTCTGACTCAGCGGTAGGACCTTGGCCTTTGGTTTCAAAGGTCCTGGCTTCGATTCCCCGCTCAGGCAGTCTGACATATAAGGCCAAAAGGTAACGTAAACAGGTTTGCATCTGTATTTATTTGAATTGTTGAGCCTCGGCTAACCGTCTTTGAAGTAGAAGCAATGTTCAGAGTTTCCACATGACGACTAACCTCCTCCATTTTAGTAGATTTGACAAATATCTGTTCGACTTAAATGGGCTATTACTGCCACAACTGAGGTAATTTCCTCGGAGTGCCACAAGCCAAAGCATTTAAAAACAGCATCAAATTAATTATAGTAAAAACCCAAGTAATATTAGAAACTAGCTGTACCCCCGGCGTAACAGACGTCGGTCTAGCTGGTTCCTGCATGCGTGAGTGAAAAACTTTACTAGGCGTCATGAAATGAAAACAGTCGCTGACTCCCCCCTCCCTGCTATCCCCTGCCGCACCCCATTCCTCCCGCATCCCCCCATTGGGTGGTCTGAATGCCCCCCATCCCTACTCCGCCTCCCTTGCAACCCCAGGTGTTTTGTTCTGTTAGGGAAGTAAATAGCGTTTTCAATGGAGGGCGCCACTCTTAATTCTCAGTGTGGCTGAATTGCACCTTTCTCAGTTCTGATACCGAGCGCGATGTCAATCCGAACAGTGATCGTGCATGCAGTGATTGTTACTCAGCCAACTTTGAACCTATTCAATTCGGCTGCAATAGTAAGCGTTACTGAAGCGACATTTCGTTCGTTACTGATTGCTGCAGGGGATTTTTTCTTTACTACCGTGCCAAGAGAGAACCCGCTCGCTCCCCTTTCATTGCCACCGCTTTTAGTTAATTTGAGCATTTTCATTGGCTATCATGAACTCTCGATATGGTCTGATCCCAAAAGATGCATCCTCACAAGCGAAATGTATATATACATATATCTGATATTTTGGAACAAACGGTATGTCAGATAAGGCTTATTGCTTGAAACGACTATTTCTATTATTGTGCTCAGTGGTTTGTCACCTATTTTCCCCCTTTATGCTCTTACGTTTCGTCGGAGTGGCATGACCCGGATTCGAACCGGCTACCCAGTTTGCCCCCAGATCACTTTCATAGCTCCTTAGTCGCCATGGCCACATCCTCCACTGGGGTGTCAGTCTGGCTCAGCGGTAGACCTTGGCCTTTGGTTTCAAAGGTCCTGGCTTCGATTCCCCGCTCAGGCAGTCTGACATATAAGGCCAAAAGGCAACGTAAATAGGTTTGCATCTGTATTTATTCTACTTCAAAACTGATCATTGGGGCTTTATTATTAACCCACTGTTACCGAAAGTAGCCTTTTGCGCTACTGCAGCAACTCAGATTACATATAGCAACACTGACAGAGCATTGAAGACAAATTGCTCTGTTGGTTGGTACTGCACTAGTGTTTTAATTATTTCAGAAGTCCCAGCGCTCGACGAAGATGGACGTTACTCAGGATAATGTGAGTGATCAATGGTATCAAGGGTATCAGTGCTCCAAACTTCAGTGGTTGCTCGCCACTTTCTATATCGTACACAAAAAAACAATACTCTGACAAATTGTTGCCTAGTTAAATCGGTCAGTTGTCTGCACAAAACAGAAACAGAAACCTTATGCTACAACATCAGTGTTTGTGAAGGAAGGAAGAAAAATGCCTAACTTCTGAAATCGCCTTGCACTAGAAATAACATGGGAGAGTAAGCCACCTTCAAATAAATAAGATAAGATAGTTCTGTCGACCGTAGACGGGGACAAGGTACCGGAAAGGCAAAGCCACTAACTCCGTCCCATAGAGGAAAAAAAGGTGCAAAAGAGACAGGGGATCATGGGAGTTTTGGTAGTTTCTGGTAATACTAAAAGTACCAGTAAGTCGTACGGAGGAAGTGAGAAATGTCACAAGCAGCAAGCAGTGTGTGGAAGGTATGCAAAGAATTGGTTGAAACCACAGCCTCAGACAGGGAGTTCCAGCATTGGAGTACACATGAAGCGAAGAGCAGTCAAGCCGCGACCCAAGAGCTTGTAGTTTAAGCGAGTGGCCCCGAGTCTTGGAGGAACAGGAAAAAGTGAAAAACGGAAAGTCAACAGGAAGGAGATTGTGAACGGTCTGGAAAGTCAAAACCAGGCCAGAACGTAGCCTATGCAGTTCAAGGAGGCCTAGACCAGAGAGGCGCAGACGATCAGTATAAGAAAGGCACTGGAGACTTTATGCACTTACGTTTTTGTCGGAGTGGCATGACCCGGATTCGAACTGGATACCACTTCCACCCCCAGATCACTGCCGTGACGCCTTCATGGGTATGCGCCCACTCCATAATTGGCACTGGGGTGATCTGGGGAAAGTGGGAGAAGTGGGGACACTGGCAGTGGGATCATGAAGCCACTGGGATCATCCTATAAATAGGGCCAGTATAGGAGTGGATATATATATATATATATATATATATATATATATATATATATATATAAGGCGTTATGTAAGTGGTCTGGAGGAAGGATGAGGATAACTCCAAAACCAGCAGTGTGAGCATCATGAAACTTGGTGTCAGAGTAGGGCTCGTCCCCACGTATATTTTAAGCCCACCACGAGTCCATGTGCACCCTGTGAGCGGAACTATTTAAAAGAAAAACCACGCGACGGCCCCCTTGGAAGATGCTGCACTGAAGCGCACTCCGCATCTGCGTTGCACTCCAATTTCCAGAAGCACAGCATCGATGTGTTCATTCATCTTAGTACGACTAATTCGAGTTGCTAAAGGTTCAAAAAGAATCCTTTTTTCAACATTGTCCTTCAAGATGGATCCAAAATTTCACACACATTCAGAAAATGGAGTTCAACGCAGAGCTTTTTGAGTCACTTTTGTCGTCCTACCCTGCTGTCTTCAATCTGTTCGTGACGTCATTGGAGTGAACACTGAATATTGAGTTTATGAGTGTAAACCCACAATAAAATGGGCTACCTATCGGTGATTTCAATTTTTTCCTATCATGCTTAGTTTGTTCTGGGGAGGGGAGGGATATCATTGTTTGGCACCCTGTATAAGAATTAAATTTAAAATATGAGGTACGGTAACTAGATACACACCTTCATTTCTAATCTTTGGGACAAATATCCTCCCTAGAAAAAAAAAAGACACATAGAAAAGGTTTAATAAAATTTCAATACTATTACGAAATGTAACGTACTATGCCATGCAATGTGCCACAAAATATTCCTTTTTGCAAAATGGAATATCACAACGGTTCACTGGTATAATGAAATTATAGATTTAATTTATGTTAAAGTAACCTAGAAAAAAACACAAAGCGTAAAAAAACTGGTATGTACTTTTTTCTTTAGGGTGGAGGAGAGTGCACTACCGGACATAGTACTGTATATCAGTGCTAGTTGGTCACTGACGCCAACCCGGATCTAATGAGTTGAACACAACAGATCGTGAAAGGTCGACAAACGAATTACGCATGTTCGTTGAGGAAATGTCAAAATAAAATTCAGTGGTATACGAGTATATTACACCACCCTAAATAACTAAAATTTCTGTGAAAAGTTGACCTCACTCGCCCCCAAGCACTCAAAAAGAACATTTAAATTCTTTGGCCGTAACTATTATAAACTGGTTTATTTTTGTGCATTTTGGGCCGCCATTTTTAATTTTTATCAACTGACGTAAAATCAAATACCTACGTCTTATTTCAGGGAATACACTTAGCAAATACCATGCATTCCTCCATAGCTGACGTAAACCGTTTTTTTTATGCATTTCGGGTCGCCATTTTGAATTTTTAACAACTGATGTAAAATCAAATACCTACGCCGTATTTCGAGGAATATTCTTAGCAAATCCCATAAGAATTCTTCATACATTTGGCTGTAGTTGACGTAAACCAATTTTTTGATGCCATTTTAATTTTTGGACGCCATTTTGAATTTTTTCAGGGAATACACTTAGCAAATCCCATTAGAATTCTTCATGCATTTGTCTATAGCTGATGTAAACCGTTTTTTTTTATGCATTTTGGGCTGCCATTTTGAATTTTTATCAAATGATGTAAAACCAGTTACCTACGTCGTATTTCAAGGAATATTCATAACAAATCACATAAGAATTCTTCATGCTTCTGTCTATAACTGACGTAAAACGTTTATTTTCATGCATTTTGGGCCGCCATTTTGAATTTCTATCAACTGATGTAAAATCAAATACCAACGTCATATCACAGGGAATAATTTTAGAAAATACCATTCGAATTCTTCACGCATTTGGCTTCAGCTGACATAAACCGTTTTTTGGATGACATTTAGGACCGCCATTTTGAATTTTTATCAAATGGTGTAAAACCAGTTACCAACGTCGTATGTCAGGGAATATTCTTAGCAAATCCCATAAGAAGTCTTCAATGCATTTGGCTATAGCTGACGTAAACCGTTTTTTAGATGCCATTTTGAGCCGCCATTTTGAATTTTCATGAACTGATGTAAAATCAGTCCATGACCTACGTCGTATTTCAAGGAATTCGCAAATCCCATTCGAATTCTTCATGCATTTGGCTGTAGCAGACGTAAACAGTATTTTTGGATGACATTTTGAGCCGCCATCTTGAGCATCCATCTTGGATGTAGTTCTGAATATTTATAACCAGTCTGCGTTCAATATGATGAAGGATTTAAAGTTACAGGCCAAGTTTAGCGTATAATTTTTCAACTACCATGATGTTTCATATTTTCTTCGTTTTTCAGTCAAGCCGAATATATTCAGTGAAACAGTTTCTTCTAATTATACAGAAATAGTGTTCATTGCTAGCTTGAAAAACTAATTTGTGCACTAGCCAACACTGCGCAAAACAGTGCTCTTTTTACAGTAAATATTCCTGCGAACCTTTTAATTTACAGTAAACAATGTTTTTTCGTGTAATTAGCAAGACTGTAGCCGTATTTTTGCAATCAAAAAAGGTCATTTTGACAGCAAAAACTTTACATTTTTATCGTGCTATACTTTGTTCCACATTATGCTTTCAGAAAACTGACTGTATGACGCCACTTTTTCTTCCACTACGAGTGCAAAAAATCCGTAAACATCCCATTCGTAAACTCTAACAGTAACTTTGTTGAGTGTACAAATGTGATATCCACATGTTTTTGCACTCTAATTGCAAGGAAACGAGTCGTCATCCAGTCAGTTTTCTGAAAACATAATGTGGAACAAACTATAACAGCATGTCTGTAGCTATGATTTTTGTATGGGAGGGCAAGAATTTTATTTTACGCCCCTCACCTCAGCTGATAACATCAGCATTAATAAGAGGAATTTCCCTATAACTTGCGGCTTAAATTTGAGTAGCTTCTTTTAATTACGAAGGGGGGAAAGGGCTCCTCTTATTCAGGAAAAAAAGCATAATTTTCTTAACAAAACCAGTTAAGCAATATTCTGCAACATTATTTAACATTCTGCCGGAAAAAAATGCAAGCTTTTTCGGCTTTTTTCTGTCGTTTACCCACACTAATTTCCATTTTATACTGTAAGATGCAGGACCCCATTAAAAAAAAAACGGCAAAAATGAATGAACCATTCATACTATTTTTGGGAGTTTTTCTTGGAAAGCTAATTGGATAGTCATTCGTTGCTGGCAGTGTTCGCCGTATTTTCAAACGATTGAACGAATGGACTTACATTTACTAATAGATCAGTAGTGGGCAAGATGAGGGACGTATCTTACTGGGGAACATTTCTTTCAAAACGAAAAGACAGCGATGAAATAACCTACTTTTATTTATTTTATTTACTTTACAGCATGGTATAATCCAGTACAGCTCAGTACAACGTGAAAGTACTTTCTAAAATAAGAGAAGTGAACACTGCATTCCCCGAATACTACGACGGGTGTTTGTTTATACTTTGTAAATTATTTCTTTTAAACGTTTTGTAGTAGTTTTATTTTTTTCGTGTTTAATTTTTTTTTTTACTTTTTAGTTAGCTCTTTAAACAGTCAGCAGTAAAGGTTTGAAATCTAATATTTTTTTCTCTCCTGGCCTTATAGTTTTTTGTTTCTTTAGAGGTACGCAAATTAGTCCGTAGTCCTTTCCCCTGAATTAATAAGGATCGAATATAATTTGAAATTGGTCACCACGGACGAGTTAAAATATCCCCCCCAGCCTGAGCCGATTTTTTTTTTATAATTTACAGCTGGATTTATAGCGTTTTCAGCCATCCTAAATTTTTCAGCAACCACCAGCCACAGCATAATTTGCTACACCTACCTCACAAAAAAAAAACACCACCCCCCCCCCCCCGGGGGGGGGGGGATATTTTAACTCGTCCGTGGTGACCAATTTCGAATTATTTTCGATCCTTATTAATTCAGGGGAAAGGTCGTGGAGTGGTTAGGGGGGGGGGGGGGAAGAAAGAGGGTGAACAGAAAGTGTGGACAGAACTGATCAACGATCTTTGCGTGATCTGTTCCATAACTGCACCATGACATAAAATCTGAAGTTTTTTGCTAAGGTCGTCTGAATTTAAAGCCACTGTATAACCATAGTCACAATATCCCCCTCACTCTAAGAAACGTTTCACTGATTCAGCATGTTCATGTTAGCCCTACAAGTAAGTGGGAAGAATTTAGTTTTATTCAATTTTAGGAAAATTATAGGAAGTGAAATTTTATTTTCATTACAGATAGTTTTTGTTTTTAAGTTTTCTGCCAGAAACGCCAAGTAAAGCATCCCTTTGCTTGCAACAGGGAGGATAGCTGCTGGACATGCCGGTAGGGCCGGCTGCCCCATTTAAACGGTTGGGCTTCCCCCGCACGTCATCGTTTTCCGCCCATCAGCTTAGCTCTACTGTTATAACTACGCACCTTGGATTGTTATTTTATTTGGAAAACTTGCTAACGCAAATGGGTCGTCGGTGGTTTCCTTGTAGCCTTATAACTACTGTTATCAATAAAACGTACATTCCAAAAAATAAAGCGTTGTACAGTATAACATAAACCTGAACAATTTTACCCTTCTCCCTCGAAAATGTTTGGTAGGGCAATCGCGTGCCCCTCCAGGTACCCATTTACAGGTACCCATTCACCGGAATGATAGGTTGCGCCATCTAGAGACGTCAGCCGTTAATTACTTCTATGTAGCACTTGATTTCAACGAGCGAAGGAATGCGCAAAGAAATGTCTTTTAACGCAACAAACTAGCCACGTGCCTCCTTAATTACCTTTTTTCGCTCTGGTCCACGTGCACCAGGGAACAAGCGGTCGAGGTTAACGATATCACTGCCACTAGACGGCGCCCATCTAGCGGTTCAAACTCTGCATTTCAAATCAGCCGATATATAGAAAAAAGGTGCCCGTGACGTCGTTAAGGCTTAACTTTACCGCTTGTTTCCTGACGCACGTGGGCGCACCAACTTTACACTCAATATTTAAGGAGGCACGTGGCTTGTTTGTTGCGTAAAAATAAATTTATTTGTGCGTTTCTTGGCCTGTTGAAAGTTAGGGCTTGACAGAACTAGATATTGGCAAAATGGCTATTGATGCTACAGCTTATTTGGTGCCGATACCCCTTTAATACTACTGTTACACATTTTAAAGCAGGCATGGTTTTAAGATTTAAAAATTTTAAAAACATTTTGTACGGTGTTTTTTTTTTTTACTTTTTTTTTGGCATGTGCTCACGCATTCACGGTCTTTGCTACGGATTTCGCAAATACTGCAATTTTTAACCAATGATTAAACGTTAAATGTACCTCTCCTTAATCACCATATTTGAAACGGTGGTGGGCACCATAATAGCACGTTGGTAAGGAATCCAAGATGTATTTCTCCAGTCAATTACATTGCCGTGTATCTTCCCTTCTCTGGCAAGTGTTACTTCAGACATGAAAAGAAACAGGCCAAAAAAAATCACATTTTAGGAAAGAAACCTATATTGGGTTGCACGTAACTTGAAGATAATTTCGTGCACCAAATTGTATACCACAATTTAATAAGCCACAGCAATCTTAGTTTTCGATTGACGTTTCTATAATTCTGCTACTAAATTGCAAAAAAAAAAACAACAAAAAAACATGATAAATAGGAGCATTAAATGTAGTGTACTATCTGTACCCGCGTTAGCTACACAGATGTATTGTTTAGTCTGAAACCCGATCTTACAGCACTGAGTTCACTAAAGGTGTTGTTTCTTTTTTTACCTCTAATTGTATGCAGTGCACCCTGTAGCTAGCTGTCCAGATGTTTGCTCTGTAGCGAATGCTGCATCATTGCTGCAGCTATGGCACGCGACAAGTTAGGAAATAGGTCAGTTGACAGGTTCTGAGAACGGAACAGGAAAGGCAAATACCCGTGCTTCATGTTTGGGTGGGAAAGTGGGATCTAGAGTTGGGTGAAAAACTACGTTGTAGATTCAAAGGTATTCTCTTTAGTATTTAGAGACCAAACGTTTGAAGATAAATGATGACGTCGGAAGGGAAAAGTTGTTGTTATTTCACGTTTGGAAGCGGGATGGAGAGGAAGCAAGCGGGAGTAGGGACTACCTAATTTAAATGGTCTTCTGTACACTTCCGCCACTTTCGGGTCACTTCCGTTTCATACTTCCGGTTTTTTTTTTTTTTGTATTCCTTGTAACTAATTTTCGCTTAATCTAAAAACAGTTTGGCTCTGTCAGGTACTGTTTCATAGCTGATGGGCTCACTTGTCGGCCACTTCTGCCCATTTCGGGCCACTTTCGCCTCATACTTACGGTATTTTTTATTCATATTAACTAATTGCAAAACAACCCAGTCTTTCAAAATCAAGCTGCCCAAACCTTACCTAAGGCGTATTTGCCTACTCTTAACAAAGAACTTGAAAATGTGTACCATTTTGACCAATTCCTTGGAAACGGATAATGGATTTCTGACAATATTCCCCCAGAAAGGGTAACATCAACAATGAGAGACCTCACTCAGAGGGGGGAATTGAACCTTAATGATACGAACCAAGAATTAGAGGGGGGAGGGGAACGTTGCTCCCATAACTTAAACCCCGACCAATATTGTGCCGCTCTCGACATTAATATGCTCCATAGGCGTATTAGGCACATTTCCTATGACCGGATTAAGCGGATGGTTTCTAAAGGCACCTTAAAAAGGGGTATAACCAACCTTAACGGGGAAATCCATTGTTAGCTGTGACGTATGCCAAAAGACTAAAATGCGACGGGCAGTCGTATGTTCCTGTGGTCTGCTGGCAAGGCGTATGTTTCAGATGTTCTCACCTTTTACAACGGTAAATACCTCTTTGTCATAACGGACAGAGGGACCAGGCACTATTTCACCCACGTTCTTAAGGACAAAACAGAAGTGATGGACGCTCTTACAGCGGAGATACGGTACCGTCAAGCCGAGACAGCCAAATTCTATGTCGATTAGTGACGGATGGTGCACTGATGTACAAGATGTACCTCCTACGGGAATTCCTTCACAGTAACGGGACCATGGACTGCCCCATGGTCCCGAGAGTACAGCAAGGCAACTCATTGTCTGAGAGGGCTGTGCTCTGCCTAAAGACGATTGCATGGTCCCTTCTCGAAGATGCAGGCCTACCACAGCTTTTCTGGGGAAACGGCATGTCTTGAGGCAAGCGATATTCACAACAACTCCAGCACTGCGGCCCTGCTGGATGAAATGTCTCCTAACCAATTGTGGGGAGGAACTGTGCCAGACGCCTCTAAACTTCGTAGATACGGATGCTTATGCTATGTCTCGTTGCACGCAGTCGTACGTCCACAAAAATTCGGTGCCATCGGTGCTCCCAGGGTCTATGTAGGCTTCCACGAGCAGAGACGCGCTTACAAAACATACGATCCTCTTAGTAAGCAGTTAGAGTGCATACTAACATCAGGTTTGTGGAACACGTGAATGGGTGGCAATATTTTCAACCTCCCCCCGTTATCACTTCCGTATATTCAGCCACTGATGATGACGTGTCCAGGACGACAAGTACAGAAATAAGTAGCTCTAGTGAGGAGGATTCTCCTCGGCCTCCCCCTAATAACCCTAATAACCCTGGGGGGAGCCTACCTTCCTTTGCATCACCACCCGTTACACCCATTCCACCGGGTAGAGGAAACGACACATCCGGAGACTTATCCCCTCAACAACCTGGAGCATCTACTGAATCCCTTTCTCTCGGGGATAATACCCCAAGTGGTGATGGTACCTTAAGTAACGGATCCTCCCAATCTGCCCCTTCCTCCGGAAGGGAAGCCACGAGGGGCGATTAACTGAGGGGCCTCGATACAGCTTAAGAAACGACGACCAGTATACCATTGCCCAGGGAGAGCCAAGCCACCCCCCCCCCCCCCCCTTACGCACACAGGCTTAAGCTGTGGCAAACGTGCTCCGTAAGTCCAGACGTCTACAGGGACTGCCTCCTGAGGTAGAACAACTTGTTGATAACCTAGGATAATATTACTTTATTTTACCCTAGGATAAACATTTTACGCAGGTCCTTGCCTAAGACCATCCAAATATGGTTCTAATAACAATATGTTCTTTATGGTTCGACTAGTACTAACACGATATTTATAAACTAGTTACTCTATCGTCTCTTTAGATCCTTTGTTGAGCTTAAGGGTATTAACCATGTTGTAAGAGGAGCATGCCTTTTTTTATACTCTGTCTCCTACTCCATGTAGATCCGGAGGGGGCGTGACAGAGGGATTTTTAGCCCCACCCCCTGCCATTGGTCATACACACGTCTCTCCATTTCGTAGGATACTTAATGGTGCTTTGTAAGTTTACCCTGCAGTAAACATAAGAAATGTATTAATGGGTATGCTAAACTTCCAACAAACGTAGCATAGTTTGCTCCGTTTACTGTAATACAACACGATCTTGTTGATACCAGTCATTGTTTGTCATAAAGGGACATCACCCTTTTTTGTAACAGTAACCCCCACATTTGTATTGTTTCCCCTCTTGCTTTTGCTTTTTGCCTTTTTTTCCTTGAACTGCAATACAAGGAGTAAGACGTTTTGCTGCTGTTTTGCTAAAAAACATGGCTGCAGTCCGCCATCTTAGGACCTGCCTAATATAGAGATAACAGTCGGCATCTGAGCTTCCTTACTGCTGCTCCCTGAGGAACATGACTGGGAAGGACCAAATACGTCGTGAGTAGCGTGTAAAATCCTGCATAACTCGTATGGCGATTATGCAAGACAAATACGTGTTTCCACAGTAAATGGTAGGCATACTCTCTTTCGCCCCCGTTTTTCCTGTTCTATGGCATTAGGCCCAAAGCCTCACGGACTTTGGAGGAAGATCCAATGATGTAATGCCAATAATGCTGTCACTAATACCTTGTTGTGAGGGACAGATGTTGATTCTTATTAATCACTTTTGTTGACTAGTTCGTACAACCATGAGACAAGTGAAGTAGACCAAGAGCCAGTAAGAGCAAAGGAACAACCGGCCCCATTAAACCGAATAAAGTTAATAGGACCAAGCAAAGCCAAGGACTGTCCTTTTATGTTCGCCTTCTTTACATTAATGATACAGGATTATGAGATCCACGGACATCCTCTTAAGGAAAGGAGGTAATCTCAGGTTCGAGTTTGGGCGTTCGTTCAAGGGCCTCTAACTCATTCCAGAGGCCAGTGGTATCGTAACGCACACTCGAGCTACCCGCCTTTTTCAAAATCTTTGGTGGCAACATGGAAAAGAAACGAAATTTAAATTTTGTGGTTTCTAATTCAAAACCCTCCTATGCAGATCCTGACCCCTACAAGCCCCAAACCAACAAAAGGACAATGCTCAGATCACCATGTGTAAACTTTCAGCTGTGTAGGCCTTCCCAATTGTTCACTAGCCATGAGCAATGAGTCTATGGGATTTAACATGGGACCAGCGTTACTAGTTAATAGCTAGACAGTATCATAAAAACGTTATTAACGCAACTTTCTCTCTATTAATGGACAGTCACCCTTTAATTTTTGTTTGTTCTTTAGCCCTGCACTTTTCCCTTACATTTTCCACAATTTGAAAGATTTCTGTCGCATTGGGATTTTTCCTCAACTTGACAAAATATGCTTTTAGTTGCTTACAGTTAACAGACACATGTCTGCTAGTGAGGCCGCCTTTTTATCATCAACAATCAATTTTTAACAATCGGATATCTATAATGGGATGATCTACTGTTACTTGGTGACGACACACTGTGTCTAGATACTACAAAACCCTCTCCAGCTTCCCTTTCGCCGAATGGCTTACTGGAGAAATAAGGCTTAATAATTTAAGCTTAATTTAAACGTAAAAGCCCACAAACTCATCGATATTGTAATGTATTGAGCTAGCATACATTCGGACCCTTGCCTAAGCCAGCTTTCTCAAAGAGAGAGAGAACACGACCGGTAGTTTCCACTGATGGTCAAGTGGCAGCACCCGACATTTGGTGCTGTCTCCTTATATACTATTTGTGGGACAGGAAGTATGCACCCCCTGCTGGGTGCGCATAGGGCAGTGACACGACGTAGTATTATTGTATGTAACTCTATGGTGGAGCCAGTAACTGGGTTAGCTGCAAGGAGCACTGGAGGGCAAAAAGAAGAGCGTCTTACTGAAGCCAATGCTATTAGACAGGATTTCTTAGGCCTAAAACGAGCAATTTTTGTCGATTTGTTAGCAGTTGCTAACATTTTTAAGCAAGTGGAATCTTTATTTTCCAATTTGAACCTAAGCAGCATAAGGGATTGGAGAAAACAACGGTTTTTTAAGCCTACGAAATCCACTCTCAAAGCACTGGCTTGACTAGAAGTGCCGTTGTTTAACCCTCCATTTTAATCTAGTGTCCCTTGCAAGTATTTGTCTTGTAGCAATATGACGTCACTTGACGCTGCTCTATATCAATAAGAGATTACATACAACCACAAGTGCGCAACATATATGTTCAATAGTCAACATTAGGTGCAGTTGACGAACATCACAATGGACGCACTTGTCGGCCACTTCTGGCCTTTTTCGGGCCACTTTCTGCTGCTTGCCGGTTTTTTTTTAATGTATTGGGCTTCACGTACTAATTTTTGGCATCTAATGGTGAAAACCGTTTGTCTGTATCTGGGACCTTTCCATAAATGATGGGTTCCATTGTCGACCCACTTCTGAACACCTGCGGGCCACTTCCACTTCACACTTCCAGTTTTTGTTTTGTTTTTTTGTTCCTCAACTTATTTTTGGACGCTAAATCTAATGGTGAAAACCGTTTGTCTCTTTCTGGTACCGTGCCGGAATTGAAAAAGGAGTTGCTAAAGAAAGACCTAATGACCAAAAACCAACAAGCGGCTACAGCGACTACCTAGTCGCAACTGGTCTTGTGTACAGTTCCGCCATTACCAAGATGAGCGCACACCTCGATCACGCATTGCAACAGCTATCTCGATTGCATAATCTAAAAGCAGTGACCATCAGAATTGCTGGTTAAAAATGTGTTAGCTTTCAAACTTATTTTATATTTTAGACATAATTGTCAGCTTTTAGGCCTAATTTTTACCTGCAGCTTTATTTTTGAAAGTAGCAGCTAACGGAGATTCGGATTGTATAGTAAGCCTATTCAATTTTGCAACACGGTGCGCGTCCAGGTACACAGTTACAGTGTTACAACGTAGTGCACAACGTGACCTGTATAGATCAGTGGTAGTAGGGAAGTGACGGGACAGACGCTGTTGATGAAGCCAGCAGCGACTCGTAGCAACTTGAAGTTGCCATAGTAACGTGATTTTCATTTTTTAGGCCTAATTTTTTTAATTGCAGTTTTAATTTCGTAAGTAGCAAGGTCGAGTGGAACGATAGTATATAAGAAGGTTGGACATTTCCTAGCTCATTAAATCGTTTTCCCGTCAATATGTTCATGTAACGTAACTGCAGGCTCCAGTCTGGTTTGACTTGTGCGCATGTGCGTTACCTCTTGAGCTGCATCGTGACATCAGTGGAGGCAGAAAAATCAACAGCCAATGGGAAAGTAATATGCATAAAGCTCGGAAGAGACCCCCTGGTAAGAATTTTGTTTGACGGTAAGCCAATTCATTCATGCAACAATGCGACGAGACTATATAAAACAAAGGTAAAATCCTTTTGTTTTTACATTTGGGTGTTTTCCTTAGGATTTCAATTCGACGACCAACTGCTATTATTTCATTTAGTTACGTCGAAGAAGTCTATTAGCTATAAGGAAGTAACTATATTTTAATTTGCCATGTTATTTAACTAACTTTTGACACTGAAGCTATACGTTGTAAACCGTGGTCGTCTCTATCTGGTACCGTTGCGAAGTTGAAAAAAGCGACGGACGGACGGACGGACAAAGTCGTTGTAATTGTCTTCTCAGCCGGTATGGCTGTACAGAAGACTAAAGAAGGGGCTAACCACTTTTAGATGTTATTATAATTTGCTTTAGGGAAGGCGCGATAGTAATTCAATATCACTGAAAAATAGGAACTATGAAATTTGAGAATGTTATTATAATTATTAAATTGGCAAAAACCTACGCTGTTGGATGCACGGTTTGCAACACTGCTACGGTATTGAAGCTCGTGTGAGTGTCCTTGCTCGACCGTATTAAGTTTCTTCAAATTGTTGCGCACACTGGCTAACAAACGCTGATTTTCGTTTGCTTTGCTCACTCAATCAGTGCATCCTTTGACTCAAAATCCTCCTACCCACCGCTAATGATCCCCGTTTCTAATGATCACTTCTATTACGTTCGACCATCTTCATGTTGGCTTAAGGCAGTCTAGAAGCTGAACCTTCTAGAAGCATGCTGTACATGTTGTAAGCTAGTTGGCAGAGAGAGTGAAACGTGGTCTTATTCTCGACCGAATTTGGACTTTGTGTCTGTTTGTCGGTTTGTCGGCAAGTTATTTATCCGTTTGAACTGCAATAAAGTTTGTAATTTTGTTCTGATTTGGTTGAAATTTTTTAGACAAGGAAGCGTTGGTGCACCAAACAGAGTTCAAAGATGACTTTGTTTCTTCATATATTTTCGGAGAAATGCTGGTTTTATTTATTTATTTATTTATTTATTTATTTTTTTATTTATCTAGACACACGCTAGCGTGTCGCGCCAAGTAAGGCAACAAACATCACATCAATTCAATTGTCGAGGTTGTAGCGCGACGCCATAGCGTCAGTGTCTTATATCTTGAAGCATAGTTGGGCACATTTCAAGTACTTGGGGAAAAATAATAATGCGGTACAAAAGATTAAACTGTGTTGAAATCGAGAGCAATGACCTACCTGACAAAAACTAACTCGTGTAGGAATGCCAGCTAACCTGCTTTCAATGCAAAATCTGACCCTCAATAACGTTGTAAACGTGTAACTAGCTAGCTAGCTAGCTAATTCTAGTCCGCTCATCCCCATGTTAATTTTCATAGGGTGATTATTCATCGATACCGAGATAACGGGAAGGCTTCCAGCTATGAAATTGGACGAATGGTTGCAGTACAATACGAACTGCGTACCTTTTATGGTTTACAGCCTAGGGGTGTAACGAGGATGGCGTGGGATGGCGCGGAAGTACGAAAATATTGTTATAACCATTGTTATTATTGTCGGCATCGTCTCTCATTGGACAGCCAAAGTTCGGACATTGACGTCGTGTATACTGACGTGCGTGCCTAGACACACACTAGTGTAGCACGATAAATCTAAACAACGTTGCCAAAGAAATTGTGTTCACGTACAATTCACGAAAAATAAACGAACTGTAAAAACAAAGCAAAATAAACAAAGCCAAAAACTGGTGAAGAGGCCACCAAGTTGAGAGTGGTTCGGCGCTTCAAAGGAGTGATATCAACACATCAAAACTAACGAAATAAAACAAATTACAACAAAATTAAAACTAAACCAAAATCCTACAAAGAGGTGAACAAGTTGAGAATGGTTCGGCCTATAGGCAAAAGGTAGTAGCAAATTGCTGAAAACCAACTTCTTGTTGACGTGGCATTTTATTACACATCTGCACGGTAGTGGAGTTAGGTAGTGGAGTTAGGTAGTGGGTCTGATATCATATCAAAAACGAAAACTGGTAAAAGGGGCTTCCAAGTTCTGAATGGTTCGGCCCTTCAAAGGAGTGATATCAGCACACCAAAACATTCGCCAACTTAATCGCACCGAATAATACTTTGGCCGTTAAATGAAAACTTGAACATTGCTACCAAAAGTAGCAATGTTCTAGTTTTCATTTAACCTTCGAACTATTAAGCGGTGCGATTAACTTGGCGAATGTTTTGGTGTATTGATATCACTCCTTTGAAGGGCCGAACCATTCGGAACTTGGCGGCCCCTTTTACCAGTTTTGGTTTTTGTTATGATTTATTTAACAGAAAAATTAATCGTCAGTTTCAAAGAATTCGACGATATCAGTATACAAAGTTGCAAACATCAGACAAAAAAAAAAAAACGAGAGCAATTCGATGTTCACCAATACCAGCTTAGACTGAAGTAGAAAAAATCGGCTCGTAACATTAGGATTCATAAATGTTTATAATAGGCAATAATTAGTTCCAGCCCCTAAAATATATTATAGCAGTCAGCTTTTTACACCTCGTAGCAATAAATTCATAAATACTTACTAGTTATTATTGATTCCAGCACCAAAATACATTATAGGCTCAAACTATTTACACCTCGTAACAATAAGATTCACAGTCACTTACACTGAGTAAAAAATTGGTTACAGCCCCAAACTACGGTGTGACCTTTCCACCTTTGCCACGATTTTTCGAAAAGCCATTACACAGTCAGCCAAGTCCATTAACAGTTAAGCTAGACATCAACAGTTCCAAAGTAATCACACCTGCAAGATTCATACAATACACAACTAGCAATAATGAAAAAAATATAATTATTTTTATTAATAATAAAATAATAGTATAAACTGGGGATTATAGTTGTACCGAACCACAAGTTCGTTACTGACAAAGTTGTCCAACCTGATTTTAAAGGTAAGCACAGAGGGTGCGTTAACCACATATTTCCGTTGGATGGGCAAGTGATCCCCACAAAAACTAGGCCTACTCCAACTAAAACAGTCACTTGCAGACATTCGGAGACTGGATCTGGTGTTGTCCAGTGGTCATCGTAGCTGAGAGGTGAGAGAACTCATCCTGGTTGCTGGAGGTTTGTGTATCTGGTCGAACACCTGGAAAGGGGATCT
This sequence comes from Lithobius niger, assembly GCA_023313725.1. Lineage (NCBI taxonomy): Eukaryota > Metazoa > Arthropoda > Chilopoda > Lithobiomorpha > Lithobiidae > Lithobius > Lithobius niger. The sequence goes on along the minus strand of JAHWFP010043455.1, from coordinate 14,910 downwards.
TGGCAAAGTCTCCGCCAGGACTGCCGGCCCGGGCAGCGTGAGAGGCTACCATGCTCCTTCAGCGGCTATGGGAACTTTTCTGACAAATTCTAGGCAATCTTTCGGTCCCTACCATGATCGGAGGTGTTCCCGGATCGAATCCCCGGGTTGGCACCTCCCCGCTTGCATATCCCACTGCGCATGTGCGGCGCAGTCCTCCCTTATAAAAGCGAGAGAGCGGACGCTTCCGGCATTCATTTTCCTCCAGAGGTGTCTCCACGCCACCTCACGCTGAGTTCCCCGCCTTTCGCACGGAATTTGGGTGCCGCTCCCGCCTCACCAGCTGCTCTCCCTCGTGCTCTTGCTCCCTTCGCTCTTGGTGACCGCTGGGCTTCCGCTTTCGACCTCGCTGCCACAGAACCAATCATCCCTGCGCCTTTCACCGACGCTAACGCCCTTTCGGAATCTCCCCTTCAGGCCGGTCAACATACCCCACTTGTCGAACCCATGGATCTCTCTTCCCTTCGTCATAATTTACAACTTGCGAAGGACAATTACCGTGAAGCTAAAAGAAACCTCCGTCGAGCCATTACTGCTCTTTCACCTGCCCGGAACTCTCCGTTAGACCTCTCGTCAAACTCTTTACGCCTGGGCCGCAGTGTCACACGTAGCAAGGTACATGACATCGTCCTTAACCCCATTTGCACGATGAAAGACAACCCAATGCCACCATCATCGTGTACGTCTTCTGCCTGTCATGCCCGCACTCAAGATTGGGTCGCCTCCGCTTCGAGCCATGAAAGGCACAAACGATGCGCTCCTTCCCCTTCGGGTGTTTTGAAGAAACGAAGGACCTCCCTTGTGTCCACAACTCACGGCCTTTCGCCGCCGGCATACGTCGGCCACCGAGGCAGTCCCTTCGTCTGCCACACTACCTACACTAGAAAGATTTATTCACTTCCCGGACGACTCGGCCGATGATCCGACTTTGCCTCTCACTGCGCTTCTCAAGACAGTCGAAGAAACGGCTCCAGATTGTTTTCTTTTCAAACCATCGCAGTCTTCACCTGCCCCAGTCATCAACCGTGGCTTAAAAACGGGATTTGGGTGTGCCCTTCGCGACAAAAATGCAAAACCACGCAATCTTCTCGGCCAATCAACAACCCTCCTGATGTGTCTCCTTCGTAATGAAGGCTCCCTCCTCGGCAAGGGTGACTCTCTCATCCTTGATAAAGAACCACCTGCTCCATGCCCGGCCGTGAGAACAGTTTCTTTCGTCCGCTCAGCAACGGTGTCACGAACCCACACAATTTCGACACGTATTCTGAATGCGAATTCTTGTGCAGTGAAATCAAGATGGACTTCGGCACCGCTCTCTCCATCACTAAGAAAGCAGAAATACCAACTTTTATTCTATTCGAAAACGATAAATGCCTTCGGCTAAGCCTTTGGGCTGCCTCCCAAGCCGACGTCCTTAACACAGCGGTAAACGCCTTGTGGAAAATGCTCTCTGCGGATGCAAGCCCAGAAGAGATCCGCAATCTTTCATCCTTAATTTCACAGCTCTTTCAGAAGGCAAGCTTCGCAACCTACCACTCCTTAAACTGGGCAACCAGAGCCCTATTCAACAACACCCTGCTGCTTCGGGAAATAGCCCTTTCGTCCACTAGCAACCTAAACGTCTCCACTCGTCACCGTCTCCGCAACCAACCAATTCATGAGTCGGACACCCTATTCTGTGGTCTCATCCCGACTCTGGCCCACACTTGGACATGACATATCAAGGAAACCAAAACAGCAAAAACAAAACCCTTCATCCAACCGCCCTTTTCAGAAGAACAGACAGGCCAATCCCCGCCCTCCACTGGACGAATGGAACAAGGCCACAACGACAGCATCCTCGGCCCGCACGATGAAACACGTCCTTTCAGCCGAGAAACCAATAGCCCTTTCGGTTCGACTCCTCTCGCTCCCGCTCCGGCCAAAGGAACCAACAGAAGCGAGCCACAACTCCTGGTCGCAGAAGCTGTCACTCTTCACCAGGGGGCAGGAGTTCAAGAACCAACAATGACGTCCTTTCGATTATCAAACATGGCTTTCGACCAACACTCCTAGTTCACCCTCCACTAAAATCATCCCCTCCGTGGAAGTTCTCCCCTCCGACCACAGAATCCCTTTTGTTCGAAGTCTCGGAACTCGTTCGAAAAAATGCAATCAAAGAATGCCACAAGCCGGGTCCGGGCTTTTACAACTCCAATTTCACTCGACCAAAGAAGTCAGGAGGCTCCCGTCTAATTTTCAATATGAAACCTCTCAACAAGTACATTCACAACGATCACTTCAAAATGGAAACTCACGAGTCCCTCAAACAGAATGACTGGACAGTCTCAATAGACCTGGAAGACGCCTATTTTCATGTCCACCTCCATCCGTCAGCCACCCATCTCTTCTGCTTCATTTACGACCAAAGGGTCTACGAATTCCGCTGCCTCCCTTTCGGACTGAATGCCGCACCCAGAATTTTCACAGTGATTCTAAATCCAATCTTGGCAAAACTTCATCAACATCAAATCCAAGCCAGCGCATATCTAGACGACTGGGTCCTCAACAAACCGGACCCCCACACACTGGATGGAACTCAACAGATACAAGACCATCTTCCTACTAAACCATCTGGGCTTCGGAGTAAGCTACGCAAAGTCACGCCTCACACCTGAACAAACATTCACGTTCCTTGGGGCTTCTTTCGATCTACTATCGGCAAGGATTTCGCCCTCACCGGATTGCATCGAGGACTTCCTTCAACACATCCGTCTCTTTCGCAAACAAGCCAACTTCACTCCCAGGGAATTAAACTCCCTCATAGGAAAGACGGACACAATGGCGAACCTCATTCCCTATGGTCGATGCATGGCCAGGCCCCTTCACCATCACCGCATAGACAACTGGTCCATCAACCAAAAACACCCCGACAAGCCAGGACCGTTCAACAGCTACTTCCCCTTCGAAACTCTCCCATGGTGATCCGATGTCACGAACCTGTCGAAGACACTTCCCCTCCATGAACCATCCCCGATCTCCTTATCTTCACAGATGCATCCAAAACCGGTTGGGGTGCACACCTAAACAACCTGGAAGTTTTGGGTCTTTGGCCAACATCCTGCAAAGACCACATCAAGATTCACGAGCTCCGAGCAATCCTGCTAGCCCTTCGACACTTCCTCCCACTAATCCAAAACAAGGTGGTCTAGGTCCAAGCAGGCACAACCCTGGCTTACATCAGAAAGGAGGGTGAACAAAATAAAGATCCCTTCACACCGTAATTTCCAAAATGTTCAACCTTTGCATTCCGAACAACATCACACTACTGCCACTTCACATTCCAGGCAACAGAAATGTGCTTGCCGACTATCTCTCACGCTGGAATCCACTGACGGGCGAATGATGCCTCAAGAAATCCATCTGCGAATCTTTCTTCAGCATCTGGGGCACTCCGATGGTGGACCTGTTCGCCACGAAGCACAATGTCAGACTTCCCCATTACATCAGTCCGATTCCGGACAAAGGAGCAATAACTGTAAACGCCCTGACGTTTCCATGGCACAACCTGTTTGCCTACCTCTTCCCTCCGTTCAAACTTCTTCCGCAAGCCCTTCAAAAAATAGATGAAACCCAGAGTCTATTTTTCCTGATAGCTTCCCTATGGCCATCAGCAGCCTGGTTTCCTCTCCTGCTAGACCTAGTAGTTGACACTCCAAGAAGTCTACCTCTTCTACCAGATGGTCTTCTGTCACAACAGAAAGGATTAAAACTACACCCAAACCTTGCAAACCTCAACTTACATGGGTGGCCACTATCGTCAAACTTTTCAAGAAGGCTGGAATTCACCAAGAGGAAGCCGAACGTGTCGCCTCTAAAGCAATGTCCCATAAACTGACTGAAATGATGCACTCAGGAAGGTTTTGGAAAGAACAACTTTACTGCAGATGTAGCAATCCAAAAGTTCACCAGCTGATTTCTCTTCGTAAGAAAAACCGTAAAACAAATTGTGTTGCTATGACAGTCCACAATAATAAAAACAATAGTATTAAAATAAAGCAATGAACAATTACCTAAAATTAACTAACTTGTGGCTTCGTAAAATGAGCCACCGATAAGACTATAATTAGCCACTTTACGTGACACTCCCGCCCCCACTATACCAATTCCAAAGGATAGAGGAGTTGGATGGGTCTTCTGATACAAGACCCAGAAGGTTTCATTTTTAGCAAACATGACCTGACCTTAAGATCACGTCCGAGGATAACTTCTTTGACCAGCCCACAAGGCCACATGTGTTTTGGTTTTTTGGGCTCGGCAACTATCACCAAGTCTCCTACTTTCGGAATAAAGTCTTTACCTGTGTTTCTTCTCTTGTGTGCTGTGCGCAGTTGCAACAAGTAATCTCTTGTCCAACGATTCTAAAAATGAGAAATTAAGCGTTGGCAATGAACCCAACAGCGTTCTAACGTTCTAGCATCACTTTTAATGCTTTCTTTTCCTTCGGGTAATGACATTAAGCGTTTCCCAATCAAGAAAAATTTGAGGGTGTCAGTGGTTGTGGACCTTCAGGATCAGCGTAAACAGTAGTCAACGGACGTGAATTCAGTACAGCTTCAACTTCCGACAACACTGTGAGAAGTTCCACAAATCTCAAGCATGACTGACCCAAAACTCTCTTGAGGGATGCTTTAACCGACTGGATCAGTCGCTCCCAGAAACCACCCCACCACGCAGCCTTTTCAACAATAAATTTCCATTGGATTCCCTGTTGACCAAAGTATTCTTGTACGTCTTTCTTGTTAACCCGTTGCCAAATTCGAGCTAAGTCACGATTTGCTCGCTTAAAGGTTTTAGCATTGTCCGAATAAATTGTTTGGCATAATCCACGTCGTGCAATAAAACGTCGAAAGGCAAGCAAAAAACCCTCAGTTGTCATGTCGAGAACCAATTCTAAATGAACAGCACGTGTAACTGCACATGTAAAAATCAAGATGTACGCTTTACTCTGACCAGTGTTTCCAGCACATAACATGGACCTGCAAAATTCGTTCCTGTTACGTGAAATGGCGCAGTAGCTTCAAGTCTCTCCTTTGGCAAAGGGGCTTCAATTACTTTTGCTGCTCTTAGACGAAATCTTTTACAAACAAGACAACTGTGGATTACCCTCTTTACTACTTGTCGACCTCTTATAATCCAATATTTTCCTCTTAAATCTGAAAGTGTAGTTGCCACTCCTGCATGTAACATGCGTGCATGATGCTTCTTCACAAGTAGCTCTGTGAACTTGTGATTCGCAGGAAGTAAAATAGGATGCTTCTCGGACTCTGAATAAATTAGCTTCCTGCAGACGTCCCCCAAGTCTCCAGATATCATCTTTATCTTTTCTCGGATGTAGTGCTTGCCACCATTGGTGTTTTCCTTGCTTTACTTCCTGGTCGAATGACTCTAATTGGACTTGGCGTAGCCAATGCTTCATGGAGTTATCAATTTCTGTTACCTGCAGACATTTGCCTTGTTCCGAGTTGTTGCCCTGTAATTTGTCTTTGAACCTTAAAATCCATGCAGTAATTCTAATGACTCTCCACAACGAGCTATAATGTTCCAAGTTTAATAATGGAGGTTGAACCACAACCATAACTTGCAACAGGGGAACTTCCAAAGGATTTGGGATTTCTGGATTTCCTGTGGGGCACGAGGGCCAGTATTCCTTTTCCAGTAAGAGCCATGATGGTCCATTTCACCATTATTTTTGGTCCTTAAGGTTTGCGGCAGACGCACCTCTAGAAACTAAATCGCCAGGGTTATCATTTCAAGGGCAATATCGCCAACACTCCGAATTAAACAAGCTATGTAACTCAGTTACTCTGTTTTTCACGAAGACATCGGCCTTCTGACTTTCAGATTTCACCCAGTGTAGGACAATCGTGGAATCTGTCCATATTGTGGTTTCCATGTCGCCAAGTGATAAAGCTTGGGCAATGTATTTTCCTAGACGGGCACCAATTACATTTCCCAGTAATTCCAGTCTGGGTAGGGTAACAGTCTTTAATGGGGCAACTCGTCCCTTACTTGCAACGAAGGATATTACAACCCCATTGCTTGTTGTGACTCGCAGGTAACTCACTGCTCCATACGCCATCTGGCTCGCATCACAAAACACATGGAGTTCGCAGTTTCCAAGGACCTGATTTTCAGAGAAATACTGACGTTCGACATGAAGATTGGAAAGATTCGGCAAATCTTCACAAATCTTTCTCCAAGATCTTCCTAAATCGTCAGGCAAGGGTTCATCCCATGGCAGCTTGCGTTTCCATGCTTGTTGAAACAGGCAACGTGCTCTTATAACTACAGGAGTTACTAGGCCATAAGGGTCGTATATTCTAGCAGATCCCTTAAGAACTGATCGCTTCGTGGCTGGACTTGATACAATAAACTCTTGAAGACCTTTCACTTGCAAATATAAATTATCTTGCTTTGGGTCCCAGACCACTCCTAATACCTTTTGAAGTGTTTGCTCGGGTTGAATTATCATATCACTATTCGAATTCAAAAACTCTTGCTTCCAAATATTATGCAACTCGATAGAATTGGTTACCCATTTCTTGAGTGGCATGCTGCCTTCAAACATCACAGACCGGGATTCCTTGTAAAGCTTGTAAGCTTCCTGCACAGATGCTCTTCCTGTGACATAGTCATCTTCATACAGACTTTGATTTAGCTCATGGCAGACTTCAGGATACTTGTTTTCCAATCTCCCCAAATGGTAGCGAATTGTGGCTGCCAACAGGTACGGTGAGGAAGTGGCACCAAATAGTACACGTGTCATTCTAAGTTCATACACCTCGGGACTCTGACCAGGATGCCAAGCTTCACGAATCCACAAAAACCTTGTTGCATCACGATCCTCTGGCGCAAGTGACACCTGCAAAAAGGCTTTTTCTATGTCTGCCAAAAGTGCAACCTCATGTAAACGAAACCTTAGTAGCATTTGAAGCAAATCAGGATTAAGGTTTGGCCCAGTCCATAAACAATCATTTAAAGTTGCTACTGAATGTGCATGCGAGCTGGCATAAAAAACCACTCGACATTTTGTTGTCAACCTGTCCTCTCTTATAACAGCACGGTGAGGAAGATGGCCCTTTTGGAGGTGGTACAATGGCCCTTTTGGAGTTTGACCTGGTGATCCTCTTCGACATGTCCATTCTCGACGTAGTCCATCATTGCTTTGTGATACCGTGGATACAGCGTTAAGTTTTTCTCAAAGCCTTTCACTAAAGCTGCTATGACAGTCCACAATAATAAAAACAATAGTATTAAAATAAAGCAATGTCATATTGACAACAATACACATTAGACTGAACAATTACCTAAAGTTAACTAATTTGTGGCTTCGTAAAATGAGCCACCGATAAGACTATAATTAGCCACTTTACGTGACAAGCAACAAGAGATTCCACCAACCGCATGTACGACAGCCACTGGTCCAAATGGATTTGTTGGTGTATCACAAAACACATTAATCCAATCGACCCCCCCCCCCCCTTTGCCCGACCTCCTGAAATTCTTCACAAACCTATTTAACATCGACAAACTAAAGGGCTCAACAATCCTTGTCTACCGCTCCGCCCTTAATTCGGTCTCCAAAGCAGCAAACAAAACCTAATTACTAGACGACTACCACATCTCAGCATTACTACTATCCTTTGAATATGAACGTCCAACAACCAGACGGACCGTAACCGACTGGGACCTATCTCTCGTTTTAGAATCCCTGATGGAAGAACCTAATGAACCCATGCAAGACAGCTCCCTTCATCTCATGACCCAGAAAACTGTTTTCTTTGTAACCCTGGCAGCCAGTCTACAATGTTCGGAAATTCAAGCCCTGTCAGCAGATCCAGCCTACTGCATTTTCGGTCCAAACTTCTCCTCAGTGACGCTGCACCCAAGAGCATCTTTCACAGCAAAAACTCAAAAACCCTATGAGCCATCAAAACCGATTACGTTTCCGGCTCTCTCCAACATTGTGAGCAACAAACCAGATCGTCTCTTCTGTCCAGTCAGAGCTCTACGCTTCTACCTAACCCGCACTCAAAATGAAGACATCCGCAGCGGCAGAAATCAACTTTTCCTCCCAGTTGACCCCCAAACCAGAGAAACTTCGGCTGCCGTGGTGTCCCGTTGGATTAGGAAAACAATTGAAGTAGCCTACGACAAACAAAACCTGAGCAAGAGCATGAGAGTCACGGCACATGAGGTTAGAGCGATCTCCATGTCATGGGCCCACCACAATGCCACCCCGGTCGAAGAATCTGGCAGCAGCATCCTGGCGCCATCAATCAACCTTCACCTCCCACTACTTGAGGGACATGTCAAGGGAAGAAACAGGACTACACCAGCTGGGACCAATCGTCGCAGCCAGAACCGTAGTCAATACCCCTTAAGCTCTCAGAACGCAACAGAAGCAAGCCATCCATGAAGTAAACAAGCCACCCAGAAGGAAGCAAGACCTTAAACACGGTCCTTTACAGGACCACCAACTCGTACGAAAGAGGTCCAAATTTCTGTTCCAAAAGTGTTCTGAATAAAGTGCATTTTTTTCTCTGCCAGATAAAAAATTTGGGGGCTAAGCCTGCTTGCTTCCCGGGGTGCCCGTCAAGGAGGTGCCCACAACCTTTTTTGACGAGGTTAACTGATAATGCTAAAATTAGCAGGTGGTTAATATGTTTTGGCAATAAAGAAAGAACATTTTGCCGGCCCCCAGCCAGGCCGGCTAAAAATGGTTTCTTTTTGCCTAAAACATACTTAACCTAACTCCCACCCTACCTCCCCTCTCGAGTCACCGCCTGACATATTATGAGTAAAATGAATGCCAAAAGCGTCCGCGCTCTCGCTTTTATAAGGGAGGACTGTGCCACACATGTGCAGTGGGATATGCAAGCAGGCGCCTGCGCACCGGAAGAAACCTCCAGGGGAACGTCACATTAGGGACAATGTAATGCTAAAATTATCAGGTTAAGTATGTTTTAGGCAAAAAAGAAACCATTTTTAGCCGGGCTGGCTGGGGCCGGCAAACTGTTCTTTTTAATTTTTAAGACACGTTTCTTACAATTTTAATTCGGCGCCCAATTAGCATGACTCTAATGAAGTAGGTCACGGATCAAGTGAGTCGATTAGGTCAGGGCCGGATTTGCACTTTTTTACGCCCTTGTTCATGACTGAGCACCCCCCCCCCCCTCGACACCCCCTCAATCACTAAGAATGTATATTAAAATAGTAGAATTACAGCCAGCGACCATTATCTGAGATCTTTTCTTGTTTTTTTTTATGAGACACCTGGTCCTGCAGGTCCGGAACGAAATGCAATTTGGTTGGAGGTGGGGGGGGGGGGGGGCAACTACACCACCTAGGATGGCTGGGGGAGCGTTGTGAGGTCCCCTAGTGAGGGCACCGAATGCTGATGGGTTTTAGGTATTCTAATGACTTTCTCGGATTCAAACAGCACGCGTTAGACATTTGTCGGGGCTCCAAAAATGAAAGAATAATTAATGAATACTACGGGAAGTTATTTTCTCGAAGTTGTTTGACTGAGACTAATGCAGTGTGGAACTTTAATTTGACATTTTGGTGTCCCTGGGATGGTGCCGGGGAGGGGGTGGTGGAAAGAGGCATAACTCCCTCCCCCCCCCCCCCCCCCCATTTCCTTCTCTCTTCTCCTCTTTATATCTTTTTTTTCCCTCTCTCAATCCGTTTGTAGTGACTCATCCTGCCTCAGCTCTAACAAACGTCAATATTGGACGACCTGATGCTGGGACTGATGACCCAGCATCTTAATTATCTTGAGCTGAGCTTGGGTGAAGCAGGGGGTGGCAACTGTACTAGAAACAATGCATTACAAACCTTTGCAATCTGCCTTCCAGCCAACGCTTGGCCGACGTCATAAACGCAACATGGCGCCTGCCAACTTCCAGGGTTCGTCTGAATGGGATCTGATGAGATTCGCCAAAGGCTAATCCTACAATATATTTATTTATTTATTTTATTAACAAAATTATTGTAACCCACTATAAAAAGCATAACAGCAATTTCAGATTAAAACAACAATTTTGTGAATCTCATTCAGGCAAGAAGAATATGGCGGCGCCCCTTAATGTACCCTTTTCGCGCCTGTATCGTCTCTGCTCTCGCCTGAATGAGATTCGTGAAATTATTATTTTAATTTGAAATTGCTGTTATGCTCTTTGTAGGGGGGTTACAATAATTTTGTAATTAAAATAAATAAATAAATATATTGTAGGATTACCATATTCTCTCTCTCTCTCATATATCGTTCTAGAATACACATCCCACAATTCATCATTCTGTCTTAATTGCGCGATTCATGATAAAACGTATTGAGCAGGTTACCAAAAATGTGAAAACACTATATCTTAAAAATGATGCAAAAATCAATTTCTAAAATCGAAACAGCTATTGGACACTTAGTGCAAACTTTTTTCCCGTGCTAGGATAAATTTGCAAAGAGTATCACAGTGTAACTGTAGCCATGCGTATTTTCCCCTACTCGTTGGACTTGTGCTTCTCGAACATTGTGTACCCCATGTTACTCATCATGGTGGCTGCCATCCCATAATCTCAAAGCGGACGTATCGATGCTGGCTGCGTCTTCAGTAGTGAATCTGCTAGTCCGGTAAGCGCAGTTTACCATATATCGTCCTAGGGTGAAGATCGTAAGTGTGCCCTGGTTCTATTCTTGCATTCACTTCCTGTGTTGTTATGCTATAATGTATCGTGAGATCAAACTAAAGCTCGTGCATTGCCTAGCCAACCTATTGTTAGTGCTAGGTATCCACAATAATGTATCCCAATCCCTCATTCCAATCTAGTCCTCCATTCATGAAAGTGGCTTTTGGCTTTTTAATCAGAAATTATTAATATTATCCCTCCACAATTGTCCCAGTTCTCCCCACTTAGGTCGTAACCTCCTTGTATTCATTCTATCATCAACCACCATCACATAATTTATAGTTCATTTTGGTAAAGTCGTGGCAGGCAGAGCAAATGTAGAACAACATTGACCATCATAAATAACTGAATCCCAACCAAATGTCTAATTATTCTTATACATTAAACCAGCCCCACACCTTAGTTATGTCACGTTAGGGTCGCCCACTCCCAAATCTCTACAAGTTTTCCCAAAAAACTCGAACTATTCCCCCTCTCTGGGCCTGGGCCGTAGGCCGTGGCCTAGGTTGGTCTTATTATATGGGAAATCCGGTCATGAAACTACCAAGCCCCTTATCTCTACGACTGAGCCCTACTACTAAGCCCCTTTTTCTACAGACCCTTATCTCTACGAGTTTGGCCTGAAATGCATTAGACAAACGTACAAAACAAAACGGTAAATTCTATTTTGCATGAATGATACTGAAAATAAGACACCAATCGAGAAAAGAAGAGACTGTTGGCTTACTTTCATCTGCAGTCAGTCGTCTATCCCACACGTTGAACTGAGTGATTCTACCACGTAGACAGTCGCCCAAATCAAATCCTCCGTTGTATTCGTCCTGCTCGTTACCTAATACCAGCAAGCTGTCCTTGCCAAATCCTCCATTGTGCTCGTCCTGCTGTTTGCGTAATACCAGCGAGGCGTCCCCGCCAAATTCCATAACAGGCTCTTTCGAAAGAGCTTGAAGATTAGCCTGCTCAAGTCCATCGAAGTACAACGTTAGTTTTACCGTCGCAGGACGCAGCGGGAATTCTGCCTTCAACGTTTCCCACGTGTAGCAGAAGTGCACCCACCTGTAAAACGGTGGTACTTTCTCGCAGCTCATTTCGTACCGTCCGCCTTGGATTTCAAATTTGGTCCGCTGCGGAGATTTCGATATGTATACGTTGAATTCTAGTCTGTTAGTCTCTTTGGACCAGTAGGAAACCAAAGTGTGGTGCTTGTTGTTCTGACCATTGTCCAGGTAGACGTACAAGCAGTGGGTGAAGTCAGGGGTCAAAATGTTGTTAGCAGGATCCTTCCGCGTCCACAAGTTTCATGCGCGACATGTAACCGTCACTATTCATGACAAATTCGAAATTATCCAAACCACTTTGGCAGTGAGCGACAACTGTAAAAAAATAAACGACGAGGAATTGATGTACACTGTCCATGATCGTGTGAGAGTGATGCAAGAACGTGTAAAACCCAAAAAAGTAAACAAAATAAACGAGACAGGGGAATTTATACGTACGATTAAAGCTAGATAGTATTTATGACATTGCCTTTTAGTTAAAGCTTATGGCTTTTTACGAGTAGAGTGAGGAATAATGAAGAATAAAATGAGAATCACAAAGTAAAGGACATGGTTTATATTTCTTGGTAATGATTGCCATCAAAATAAACCAGGCTAATCATACTGCAGGTTCAATTCTTAAAGCTTTGCTACAACCTAATATTTTCACTGAACAAACGTGTGGGACATCGTAGATGATCTCCTTCATCGAAACGTTATACTAAAACCCAACATCGTAAAGAAATCTAATTAGTTTTTACTATTTAAAGTAGCAACTTCTGGCTGAAAATGGCCGATATTGCTGTAAGTTTACGATCATGGGAACTGCATTTTGTACAATAATGCCTCAAGTCTGTCGGTTAATGCTAACTGATCGGGCCTCTTATGACGGCAACCGTTCTGGTTCAGCTAAAGCGACAAAAATGTATGAATCAGAAGAAGGTGGAAATAGACCAACAGCGAAACTTATACGCTGTCGACTGTAAGCTCTTTCGTTTCATTTGACTGGCCGACCTAGAGACCCACATTTTCGTGAGAACAAACGTGCCACCCAAATAGATACGCCCATCATCAACTAATTTATTGTGCTCATCGGAGCCCTATTAGAGCTTGATAGAATCCTAGTCTAGGACAATCCCTCCCTTCTCTCCCCCCTCCCTCCCCGGGACAATCCCTTCCCGAGAAATCTACCAACAGTGTTTCCCCCACCCCCACCCCCCGAAAAATACCAGCTGAACAACTCCCCACTTGACAATTTTCCCCCAAAGAAAGGGATGATATTACATTACATTGCTTAATATGTTTGCACCCATATTTATTTAACGTTTGGGAGGCGTTAGTTTGTGACAAGGAGGTATGGAGGGAGACGTATCGCGTGGTATATCACTGAAATGCAGAGAAGGTAAGGGGGGGGGGGGGACCATACTAATAATTTAAAAAAAAATTATAAAAAAGCAGAAGGCAGGGCAAAAAGAAGGTTGAATTGGGGTGCACGTTATATGTCCCATTCAGATAGAAAACAAAAACGAACTCGTTTAATGCTTAAGGTAAGGTTTAACAGGTCCGAAGTTAAAACAGCAGACTAGCACAAATAAACTTTCCTGTAAAGTTTCAGGTACTGCAGTGTTGCTATACTGATTAGTCCACGTGAAACCTTGTTGCTGTGTTCAAATACTAGTACCATTTTGAGTTTTGCAAACGGTAATGATTGGTGCATTCTACTTGGCTAAACGACATCGCTGGAAAATGTTTAAGAACTAATCGTCTTAGTGTGCTTAGCACAGCTCTAGGGTTCGTGCGAGTCATTGAAAATCTGGAAATTTCAGAAAGAAATAATGAAATTCCATGCTGGAAAAGTTCAGGAAAATCTTGAAAAATGATATACAGTATGTATCAGCAGTATGGTGATGAACGGAACGTAGACGAGGTGACTGAAGAACACTGACAAAATTTGGCCAAGAAACTAGTCGAGTGTCGAGTGTATGTGCAGCCTTACATTATTCTTTCTTTGTATGGGCATGAAAAGTTTTGAAATTTTGGCTCTGGCTTTAATTGTATTTACGTGTATAATGGTTGGATGCAGCAGTAAGGTTTCACGTGGACTAAACAGTACAGCAACAACCTTACGGAAAAGTTTATTTGTGTTCCTTTGAAAGTCTTGACTTCGGACAAGTTAGGCCCTATCTTAAGCATGAAACGAGTTCGTTTTTGTTTTCTAATTCGTGCTACTTTGGCTCACCAAGCAGTTTAGATTCGATTGTTTTAATGTTTTGTACTTTATCAATTACGGTTTGCATACACCAATGGCAAAAAAAAAAAAACCCTTAGCCTTCAGTCTATGTTTTACAGCTGGCGTTTGTTGATTGGCATTGTTGAATATTAACAATATAAGACAAATCAATATGGTTGTTTAGAGCTCCCTAACCCCTGAACCACTTGACCAATTAGTAAAGGTCTTATGGAAAGGACACATCTACAGAGCAATACCTGTAAAGTAAGCTAAGAACCAGCTTTATAGGATAAATAGTTTGATCTGTTGAGGGTGTAGCAAAAAATGTCTTGCCAAAAACAAGGACAAGCCAAAAACGATTAGTAAACAAACACGAACTCGTTTGATGCTTAAGGCAAGGTTTAACTACTTCGAAGTCAAAACAGAAAAGGAACACAAATAAACTTTCCTGTAAGGTTTCAGATACTGCGGTGTTGCTGTACTGTTAAATCCACGTGAAACCTTACTGCTGTATTTATTTATTTATTTATTCATACTTAAGCTGAGCAGAAGCCATAGTATACAAATGGAGTACTTACAAACTACTTACTCTACACACTCGTATGGCCAGCTCTTACCACACCTCCACTGTTACCTACAATTCAAACCGCCGAGTGGCGATGCAGAACCCCAGTACTGCCCGAAGGCCATGGCCTGAGTCACTTTCCGCACCCAGGACCTCCACCAACGTGCTCCCATGAAGTGCAATCCTCCTTACGTGCTCCCACTGCATACACTCCAGTAGAAAGTGCGAAACTGTCTCTTCCGGTGCCCCACACGCACAGGCCGCGGAGCCCCTCCAACCCAGCCGGAATTTGTGGCCGTTGAGGAGGGCAT
>JAHWFP010043454.1:0-13146 GCA_023313725.1 Lithobius niger | reverse complement strand
CGGTATCCGTTTGTGGTGATGTAGTTGTGTTTAGGGTAGGTAACAGGCACAAGGCACCATGATTTGGAACATTAAGCTCCAAAGAAAAATTTCCGTAAAACTTTCATTCTGTTGGAAATCACGTTTTCTTGCTACATCTGCTTCGCGAAACATGGCTGCCACTTGAGCATGGCTGTGGTAGCTTTTTTACATGTTTTCAACATTTTTTTTTTTTACATATTTCCGCCGGACTTTATGATGCGAAATGGGAGGAAGATGAAGAGTAGCTTTGGTTAATACAAACATGGAGTGATTTGGCGTGGTATGATTAAATAGAATTACCCATAAAATGATGTTCGTAGCCATTGAGGAAAGCACACCGGGCGATGGAAGTGTCCGATGTTGTTAGGTGTGAGGCTTTGACCGCGCGTTCGGAGCTGCACTTAAATCTTCCACTCAAGTCAGCCTTATCGGTAGCCTACTTGGGGATGTGCGACGCTCGAAAAATTCGAGCCGAGAACTCGACTCGTTGCTCACACCCAAAACACGAATCCGGTGAAAATGTGATAACTAAGCCAATTTTTGACCGATTTTAACATTGTAATATATACCAAATTGTTCGTCTCGACGAGGGCTTTCGCTTGATGCAAATTGTAAGCCAGTAGCTCAAACCCTTTTTAAATTATATCCTTAAAACTGGAAAACCATGACCCCCACACGATCACTTAATACAGCATCTTAATTGTTACTATTAGGGTTCGTACACAGCCTTGAATTCCTTGAAAACCCTTGAAATTTGGAATTTTTGTTGTCGGAGCCTTGAATTTTGTGAGAAGGGGCAGCTGAGCAAGTGCTATTCTTGTTGTTGTTAGTTGCTGTATTCCTACTTCCTCCTTGTCCATTGGTGGAAGGAACGACTTGATGTTCGTCATTGTTTACGACTCTAGCTTCCTACTGCAAACTAGGCCTATAAGAGCATAATGGTGCCAACAATGACATCTGATAAAATACTGGTATTTAAAAGGCAATTTTGAGTCTTCTGTGCAAAGATACTTGTAATTGGTTGTGAGTTAGCCTTGAAAATGGTGTCGCCTGTTATGTACGAACTCCGTATTATGTTAACAAATTAAAGAGAAACTTGCCAACAAAATATGTTAGCCAAATACTCGGGTCGGCTCGACTTGAATTTAAATTATTCTACTCTCACACCCGTACCAGTAGTGCACAAGGCTTAGACGTAAAGCGTAGCTTGTAAGGCTGGGCCGATACCACATTATACCGATCCCATCCGATACCGATTTCGAAGAAAAAAATCCGTACATTCGAAATCTACCATATCCTGGTATCTAGGATACCCGACAAAATCCGACAAATCACGTAATTTGTTGTACACTTTCACCTAAAAACACATTTTTCATCAGACAATTTTACGTTCTGGATACTGGACACTTTGGTAGAATTTGCATGTACGGAAAAATCTGTCGATACCGATCATTGATACAGTCCCTAATGAAGAAAATAAATTTGAAATCATTGCATCAATAAGGCATAGACCTCAATAAATATAATTATTAAAAAAAAAATAATTGGTTTAAATTATTACTGCATACTCTAAAATACTGCTTTCTGTGTTTGCATTCCGGTGAAGTTTCGGGTAGCTATCCTTGATAGGGTAAGTGACCGATGGACACTGAGGTGAGGCCCTTCTATTTAGGCTACGCAATAAACTTTCCACAGCCTACAATTCATACCACTGAGCTAAATTGCTTGGAACTGTGCTGAGGTTAAGCCTGCTGAACCAGAAATTGCAGAGCTGTGCAAACGGGCGAACATTTTGCTCCTGCAGGAAACCCGGCTATTGGACTTTCTGAATGGCGTTCATATTGACTTCTGGACAGTGGCCGCTTCACTGAAGAGCTCCTCCGTGTCAATCCTTTAAGAGCGACCATATGGAGGAACAGCTACTTTATGGCACAAGTCCTTTGTGTCCTGGGACACTGACCATCCATTCCTTCAATAGCTCCAGACTAGAGCTGTCATGGCAGACCCGTAGTGGCACTAGCGGTGTTCACGTCCTACGCCCCAACCGATACGACCAATAAGGACAGTTATAATGAACTTTTCCTCGTTCTTAGTGAAATTGAGATATTCGTCCACGAGGTGAACATTGAACACCGATCTCATTATGACCACTGGGGATTTTAATGTGGACTGAGGGAGGATTGTTACTTCTCGCAGATCTTTGCCGAGAGTGTTGAGAAGATGGATCTGTCATTCCTTGACGCTGCCGGCAGACTCCTGCACCTTCATCAACCACTCCCAGATGCCAAATCATGGGTCGATCATATCTGAGGCTCGGCACGGGTGGCAGATGCGGTGACTTATCTGTGGGTTGATGAAAAGACCCTCTGCTCTGCTCGGATCATCAGCCTTTGGTGGGTTACGCTGAATCCGCCTACTAATGGTTCTTTGATTGACTCCAGATCCAGCTTTAAGCTCTTGCCACGGTGGATCTGGAGTCCTTGCCACGCACATGCTAGGAGTTTTGTTGGAGGGTCTCCACTTCGAATCAGAAGGGAGCCTATGCTTAGAATGTGGCTGATGCCCTAACACTTTTGGAGCCGTTGGTCGGGCTGACTTGTAGAGAAGCCTGTCGCGGGCGTGCTGATCACAAACTTAATGTGGACAGGGAGACTGCATGGCTTGCCACAGTCCTTACTTGAGCTGCTCTTTTTGTGATCTGCTCTTGCCACGGTAGATCTGAACACCTTGCCACGCACATGCTAGGTGTTTTGTTGGAGGGTCTCCACTTACAATCAGAGGAAATAAGGGTCGACCGATTGATCGTCATCGGCGCCGATGGCATGAATTTTAAGGCATCGGCGAGCAATAGGCTTGCCGATGTATTGCCTCCTATAAATCGGCATTTACATCGGCCGCAACAAATATGAAGAAAAAAAATATCGGCATCGGCTGGCCAAACGAACTGTCTGCCGATGGAATACCGATTGTTGTTATTTAGTATTTGAAACAAAACGAATTCCGTAGGCGCGCGGTCAACAACAAGCGGCGATCGCTTCCGTGAAATAGGCCTAATTTGCGCGACTCTGTTTGCATGGGATCGTGTAACTCACGGTCACGGTACAAACAACAGTACAAACAACAAAATCCTCAGTAGCCGAAACATAGTTTAACGTTTTAATTGCAATGTTAATCCCTATACTATTGTATTTATCTTTTAACGTAACCATTAACGATTTAATTTCAAACGAAAATGTTTGCCAGCCAGCGGTAGGCCAGCGGTAGCCAAAACGCAACGTTTAGAGGCAAAAATGTACGTCCGGTGCTGACGATCTGTGGAATTAAAGCCACAAACGTTACCTTTGCACTTTAGATGGTAAGTGTTCCTCAGTAAATATCGAATTTGTGAAGTTATTCACAGCCTCAGATCGCAGATTGGCTGTTGTTTAAATATCGTTTTCCTGTCTTTCCGACAGCCACTTGCTGGAGCGTTATGCGGCTTTGGCATATATTTAGCTCATTCAAAAACAAACAAATGCATTAAAAAACTGAAATGCTGACTATTTCAATCTTTGAAATAGTCAGCATTTCAGTTTTTTAATGCATTTGTTTAATAATACGTTTATTTTACCCCTACAATAAAATATATTTGCATTTTTTTGCTAAAAAAATATTTCGGAAAAAATTTTTTTCGTTCGTTCTTTTTGAGCGTCTACACGTACACGTGCTTCCGTGACATGTTTTAACTTCCAACAAATTAAATGTATGTTGTTAGCTTTATGCCATAATTTATTTATTTATTTATTTTTAAATTAATTTCTTTGAGCCTTAAAAGAAAATTAAAATTAAAAGAAAAAAAAGTTTTTTTTTCAACATTTTGTTCTAGCATCGTTAAGTAAGCCCTCAATGTGTAAGTTATTCTGGAGCAGCTGTTTGTAGAGATGATTGTAATGCTGTAACTGGTTACTTTTTTATTTTTCAAATAAAATACGAAAATTTGTTAAGTTTCTGTTTTAAGAAAATATCGGCAATCGCCAATCGGCATCGGCCGATTGGTTAAGTCATGAAATCGGGAAAATATCGGCATCGGCCAGTCAGGAAGGTTAATGAATCGGCACAAAATCGGTATCGGCTAATTAATAAGATTTAAAAATCGGCGTAAAATCGGCATCGGTCAATCGGCAAAATTTTGCCATCGGTCGACCCTTAAGAGGAAAGCCTATGCTAAGAATGTGGCTGATGCCCTAACACTGTTTGAGCCATTGGTTGGACTGACTTGTAGAGAAGCCTGTTGCGGGCGTGCTGATCACTAACTTGATATGGACAGGGAGACTGCATGGCTTGCCACAGTCCTTACTTGAGCTGCTCTTTTTGTGATTCCCTTTAGCAGCTCTAATAGTGGCCCTCAGCGAGTTCCGGGGTGGAACAATCACATGAAGCATCTATTGTATGCTCTTTGACCGCCGGCAGGCCCAAACAGAATGGGTGCGCAGTGGTAGAGACAGGAATGACCCCTGCTTCCAAGCTCGTCTGGATTTGCACAAGAGGTTCAGGAGTGCCCTGCGCTGGTGCCGACGTAAAGAGCGTCCTGCTCTTAAGCCAGAGTCCCTTCGGCGATTCTTGCCTTCTGGTGTGTGGTGCGCTACCAGGCCAGCTATTGACACTGTTGAAGGGGCTTAGTGGTTCCATTGCTATTTGTGGCATGTGGCAAGTTAAATTTTGTGCCATCTTCACTTTTCCCCTTCTAGGTCTGAAGATAAGTTGGTGAGCATTCCTGCTTGCACTCCCGATCGTGAAGAGGATCTTAACCCAACCCCTGAAATCGGCCCAGTGTCAGTAATAGGGATGGCACAATACAAAATTTTTTTATCCTGATAAAAATTGTTTAATTGTCTCGATAATCGATAATATCTTGATAAAACAAATTTTGAGGCTGGAATAACTATTTTAATTTTGTTAATTAAAAAAAAAATGTTGGCTGTAGCCGACAGTTCAACTTTCACGAATGTGAATTGTGTGGCACTCACCATTTGGCCAGTAGACATGAAAATTGACATTGTTCATTACTTCCTCTTCATGTAAAACCATTTAGCAGCAGTTGTGCTACCCCTTAATGCTTAAATATTGTTAGTATTAAACTAACTCTCCAATCAACTAAAGTGGCTAGCAACAGTATTGCACACTTGGTTGGAGAGCCCTCGTGATTCTGCGTGCGATGCCGCAAACCACTTGTTTCTAACTATTACGGTTTCCGAGATATGCCAATTTAAGCGTTGGGGTTTGCACGATAATTCAATAAATCAGAAAAAGAACGATACGATAATTGATGAAATTTTTTATCGCGATATTATCGAATTATCGATTATCGTGCCACCCATAGTCAGTAACTCACCTGTCTTCCATAATTCAAAACATAGTGGCCAGGCCTGAGGAGCTAAATGTTGAGCACTTGCTCTACGTCGGGCTTAATCCCCACTCAAGATAAGGGCCTTTTCTTCAACATCACCAAATCTGTTGGCATGGTGTTCGGCAAAGTTGAGTGTGAGGTGAGCCCGCTGTTCAGTAACAACCGGCCCTTGACTTGGGTTTCCTCTTTTCGCTACCTTGGCGTGGAGTTGGCAGCTGACAAGTGATGATGGGCATCTGTAGAAGATGCGTTCGTAGCTTTGCAAATAAAGCTAATGCTATTCTCCATCCCGTCTCTTTCGCTTCAACTGAATGTAAACTCCAGTTTATCAGGTCGCATGCAGTTGGGTAAACGGGGCTTCGAACCGTACTGACTTTCACAAAGTCAGTTTGAAGGACCTGGTTAATGTGTTTCACGGTGCCATAAGACGGGCCCAATTCCTACCTCACCGAAGTTGCAACCATCAGGCCTGTTGAATGATGGCATGCTCACTATGGACTTGGCAATGCTGATGGAACAGCCCATGCTTTGGCATTACATCCTTGCTTCAAGTAATCGGCTAATTAAGGCTTGTCTGGGAAGGCCAGAGGGCTGGAGCCGTGGGGTAGGAAATGCGGTTGGACAGTGGCTTCTTCTGCTCATGCCTGGTGTGAAATCGGGATTTCACATGACATGAGACTTGTGAAACTCCAGGCTCATGAACACATTTAGGGAATTATGGCCTTGCAACAACTTGAGGACTCTGTGTCACTCAGCCTTAAGGCCTCTCCAGACAGAAGAAAATTTCGTGCGAAGCTATGCGTAACTACGGGCCTACAAGGTCAATACTGCAATAATCGTGTGGTTGGTGTTGCGTTAAGGACGAATATTGAAGTCTTTTTTACACCACACTGCGTCGGCGTGCAGCCAGTCTGGTTAGGGCTTTAGGCTGCACCGTTTTTCTTTCTTTCGTTGCGCCACGTTGTACCGTTTTCAGGAAATAAATAAATACATAAAACTTAACATGGAAAGTGGAACTGCAGATCCTGGAACGTTCTGGGAAATGTCTGGAATTTGGGTTAGACGACAACGTGCGAACCCTAACTCTGTAATTCTTCGGTTAAACTTGAAGGTTTAACGTTACCTGTTGTCGAGTTAGGTGGCCTTCGATACATAGTTAATTTTGTACAACTTGTGACATTCTGTCCCTCCCAAGCATTTATGAAAGGGTAGAGGGTCTATCTCATCCTTTGCTTGAACCTTTATTAACAATTACTGTCGTTCATGTATTTCAGATTACAGCTAAAGCTAGAACAAGTAATGACCTAGCATCTGACACACATTTTTTTACTAGGGTTTAACGTTAAGTTTCTTTTTGTATATTCTTGACTATGTAATACCAATAATCATTAGAAGTTACTATCGTTGAATTCAAGTTTTCACTTTCCATGGGAAAGTTTGTAATTCAACATTTGCAGATCAGCTTGCTAATTACTTTCTCCGACTTGATATTAGGCAACATTGGCAACAGCGGCAGTATTTTGAGCAGGCCGATGCAGCGCAAATTAGTGACCCTTATCAACTGCCAATTAGTGGAAGAGGAGGGTCGAGCACGTGCCATGCGTGCAGCACGTTCTCTGGGAGAACGCACCGTTACCGAACTGATACTTCAGCATCAGAATCCCCAGCAGTTGTCTGCTAATTTGTGGGCCGCTGTACGAGCGAGAGGATGTCAGTTTCTTGGTCCAGGTAAGAGTTCAGAAATTTTTGAATAGTCATGCGTTGAATAATTGAGTTGACCGTGTTTTAGCCTAGTTGAGAAGAAGTATTTTAAGCTGCCATTACTGCCCAGTAACCATAGGTGCCCACACATTTGGGCATTTCGGGAACATGTTATTATCCCCGCTCCCCCCCTTCCTCCGTCCAAATGCTCTTTTGATAGATAAAATTATGAACAACATATAATTAAAACAAAGGCTATTGGAGGATTGCAACACTCCAGTTCCAAGTTCAATATGGACCATTCAGCACTTTTTTTTTCCGATGCTACCAATGTTTGTTTAGACGTCTGAATGCTAGGGTCTGAAAAATAACTACTGCATTATTTACATCTTCCATTTAAAAAATGTTGCTCGTTGCCCCTTTTTTGGTGCTCTTTGCCCTCTGCTTCCCCCTCCCCTCCCCCCCCCTGTTGGTGCACTTCTGCTGTCAAAAGAATGGAGTGTGTAGTGCCAACCTGCCTACCACTGTATAAAAGACTTGACAGACAAAAAGACATAAAATGTGCAGCACATATTTAAATTAATTGTTGAAGACCGTGGATGGACAAATAACCCGTGTACCAGTTGTATGTCGTCATGGCTTTTTTTTTTTAGCTGTTGGGCTCATGTTTGGTATTGCTTGTTTTCAGCCATGCAAGAGGAAGTATTAAAGCTCGTGCTTCTGGCCTTGGAGGACGGCTCCGCTCTATCGCGGAAAGTGCTAGTCATGTTTGTAGTTCAGCGGCTGGAACCCCATTTTCCCCAAGCTTCAAAAACAAGCATCGGTCATGTGGTGCAGTTGCTATACAGAGCATCATGCTTTAAGGTAAGGATTTCATTTCTGGTTTGTGTGGTCTGTCGTAGGCTTATAAACCACTTCAAAATACTGTCATTTTATTTAGCCCAGAAAACATTTTACTGTCTGTGTACTACTTGTAATGCTTGTTGGAGAGTAAGATGGTTGACTCTGGTGGCCAGCAACATAATTTTTGTTATTCTACAAATTACAAAATAGGTTGCCATTTGCACACATCTTTAACCTTTTGAGTACTACGGGCTGCTCTTGGTTTTTGAAGCCACTTTGAGTAGTTCTGTAAATAGCAATTTTTAAGACTGCCGTGACACTTGTCGTTCCCCCTCCCCTTCCCCCCAGACATATTTAGGTAGGCCTGGAAGAAGTGCTGCTTACTGCTCGGCCGGTAGTCCTCAGTGGGTTAATGCAGACTGTTTGCTCCGCTAACCCTTTACCTTGCGATTTATTTTATTGCTTGCGTATTGTTAGTGTGTAGTCTAAGAAGCAAGTTGCCTTCCCTTCTTGTCTGTGCTTGTGGCATTTAGGTGACCACTGCGAAAGGTTAACAGCCACTAATTGCTTGGCTGGAGTCTGTAGGTAGGGTCTGCCCAGGTAGTGTAGTAGAGTGCCCGGGTATGTGGGAAGTCTTGGGTTCGAGTCCCAGTCGGCGCCGTTGCCTTTCTCGGTGTGTCGTGGTTTTCACAAGACCAGTCTTTAATGCAGACTGTTTGCTTCATTAGCCTTCTACCTTGTGATTTATCTTTACTTACGGTATTACTTTCTCCCTTTGTCTTGCCGTAAATTGTTATCAGATGCTGATTACATAAAAACTATTCAAAACGTTCGGATTGTTACTTTGAAATTTAGTAGCCAACGGAAAAATGAAGCAAACTTATGCGAAAATTTCAAAAAACAAAGTTATATCACTACCTTGACGAATTTCCGATAGTCCAATACTGCTGGGGATGTAAATTCACAGCCGACTCTTTTCTCCAGGCAATTCATACCATTTTTTCTTGTCTTCTACTCACGTAGAGTTCTAATTCAGCCGTAGTTGGACGTGACTGCTGAATTCAAATTCCACAGGAGTAGAAGACAAGAAAAAATGGTGTGCGTTGCCTGAAATAGATAGTTGGCTGTGAATTTACATCCCCTGCATTATTGGACTATCGAAAATTCACCAAGGTGGTGATATACCTTCGTTTTTTAAATTTTCGCATTAAGTATGCTTCGTTTTTCCAAAAACTATTAAGAAACTGAAAAAATAACCTACATTATTTTCTTAATTACGTTAGTAGTGTAACGGTAGGTTGAGTAAATCTGCCAGTTTGTTGGTCACGGGAACTCTTTAACACACTCCAGTATTTGTTGCTGCTCAAACATTTTAAGTTAGGGTTGGTAGCGTTTCAGCGTGTGCGAGTCACTGTCCAAATATTGTGTAACTTCCTGTAGACTTACTAAATACAGTTTTCTAAAATATAGTATATATTTTTTGATTTGCTGATTTGCCAGGTGTCCAAGCGGGAAGGGGATTCATCCCTGATGCAGTTAAAGGAGGAATTCCGTACATATGAAGCTCTTCGCCGTGAACATGATGCCCAGATTGTTCAAATTGCAACAGAAGCTGGTCTACGTATTGCTCCTGACCAGTGGTCATCTCTGTTGTATGGTGATACTGCACATAAATCTCACATGCAGTCTATTATTGACAAGGTAGGGTAGATTCTTATTTATATAACACAACATTTCTTTGAAAAAATGTAAAAGTTCATTCACTTTTTTTATTAGTAGAACCACCTGAATTTCGAATGAAAAAGTCCTTTGAAAAGCACACTGGGACTCAAAGGTTCCTCTGGGCTAAGAAAAACTGCATGTAACGTCTTTAAAACCGGGGGAAAAAATTCATTTGGGATTTGTTCGTATGCAACGTGAGTCAGTCTCGTACGACTTGAACTGACCATTCGCCTGGTTTGGTGATGGGCTAACCATTGGGCTACACTTGCTTGCTTTACTCTGGATTTCCTGGGAAACCCACCGAAAGCTTGAGGTGCATATAATGACTCATTTTTTACCACATCTTGTAAATGATACCATTTTAACCGTCTCGACGTGACTTTTTTATTGGCCTTACACCCTATTCAATAGATGAAACTGGCCAAATTTCCAAATTTGATCTGGGTGCAAATTTAAACCCAAAATCTGTTTTTGGGGTAAACAAATGATGGTGTTCTTTACGGTGAAAAATTACAAATTTTCCGAGACTTATGTCCAACTTGATTCACACTCATCTTCACCAAGTTAAGATATTAGATCTTTTATAAACTCAATCTCACAATATCTTGTGAATTTTCAACAGCTTTAGCAAGTTTGCTGGTACAACTGCTTCACATTTGTCTTTCCGAGGACAGATGTGAACCAGTTATACCACCAAACTTGCTAAAGCTGTCGAAAATTCGCACGATATTGTGAGATCGAGTTTTAAAAGATCCAATATCTTAACTTGGTGAAGATGAGTGTGAATCAAGTTGGACATAAAGTCTCGGAAAATGTTACTGGGGTGCAAAAATAGCCTTTGGAGTGCAAAACCAAAATGTAAGTCAACACTGTGGTCTCCTATTCTATAGTATTGAAAATTCTAACCGTCAGCATCTCAATAATATCTATTTGAACTTTCTTAAAACTGATTAAACTTTACTATTCAACTGAAAAACCTATACTGAATGCCGACAGGCTAATTTTACTTGGCTTGATTTACAAATTTTGAATAGACAATAACGCTTACGCCAACTTGAAGTTTCAGATCGCTTCTGAACTGTGAATTTTCGGCAGGATTCACTACAGTTTTTTCAACTAAGTCTTCCGCCTTCATCAGGCACCAGTTGCTATAGTTGGCCTCACTACACATTTTTCAAATCTTGGTGATGTTATGTTAGTGTGCTAATCAACCGGTGCCTGATGAAGGCGGATGACTTAGTTGAAAAAACTATAGTGAATCCTGCCGAAAATTCACAGTTCAGAAGCTATCTGAGACTTCAAGTTGGCGTAAGCGTTGTTGTCTTCAAAATTTGAAAAAACCTATACCCATAGTTTAACCAAATGTAGTAAAATATGGAATTTAACTTCTTTGGAAAGAATGGTGTCACCGGAAAGCTAATGCCAAGCTGTTTAAAATGCCGCAAACTGCAACTCTAGCTTTTGCGGTTTAAAAGTTGTGAAAAATTCACCTTCGGCGTGCAATTTTGCACTCCAAAAGCTGACTCAGGATTGATAGTGCGATTTTGGAGTGAAATTTATCCCTTTGCATCAGATTATTTCGACCCCTGATGAAAGCAGTGAGAAGTAATTAGTCAAACCCAATTTACATATAATTACCTATAGTTCAAAATACTTGTAAAATATGGGATACTGCATTATAAACTGTGTTGTACGTTTTGTATTTCAGCTCCAGACTCCTCAGTCGTTTGCCCAGAGCGTACAGGAGTTAGTGATTGCCCTGCAACGCACTGGAGACCCGGGCAACCTCTCCTGCCTGAGGCTCCATTTGGAGTTGTTGGCTGGAATTGACCCGAGCCCTGGTAAGGAAGAAGAAAGTGCGTTCCATTTTTTTTTACCTCTTTAATTTATTAGTTATTTAAATGCTGTTGTAGTAGTAGATTTAAACTGAAGCAAAATTCACGAATGTGTTTGATTATCTGCAAGAACCGTTAAGGGTGGATCCGAGGGAGTGGTCTAGAAATTAACTAGGAAAATTGTAAAAAATAACAAAAACTTGGTGGCTTACTGTAGTTTTAAATTTGTAAATTTGTTAAAATCGTCCTTTGGTCCCATTCAGCGTAACATTTTGGATCCACCCCTGGTAGGGCTTGGTCGATACCGATTTTTACTAACGATATTTGTAGTATCGGTAGAAATCGGGATCGTTAGATAAATCTTTAATAAACCAAAATGAAGATACTTTCACTTTTTGTTGTCCTAATTTGATGTTTGAACTTTGAACACTATTTTGAAGGTTTTACCACCAGCTTTCCTATGGTCCAAACCCCCAATATCTGTCTGTTACTGTTTAGAAGTTACAAGGCAAAATGTTAAATTTTACTGGGGGTTTTCAAATGATTTTAACCCATAACCGCCTGAAAGAACTTTCAGACCCATTTTTTAGAGTCCATGTGGTACTTGGGTCGGTTCTCGGATTCGAACCGGCGTTCTCTTGGTTTGGAGCCGACGACGCTGACCACTGGGCTGTGACTGCCCGCTTTGCTCGGGGTCCCCGGGGACCCCTCACAAAGCTCGCGCTGGGACTTAGTTTTTCGCTGTTATGCGTTGAAGGCGTACGGTCGTATCTAGGCGGTTATGGGTTAATGTTTGCAATATTACTTTAAACCAATATTTTGTTAATAATGACGTGCATTTAGGCCTTTCTTTGTTTTTGCAGTGGTTTCAAAAGTATTTTTATTATTGGAAAAACCGGTAATTCTGTAATTTTACTTTTGCGTCGAAAAAGTATTTACAGTGGAATACGCTTCGCCAAAGTCAGTCCAAATTTCGAGTCTTAGAGTCTTGTTAGTTTTCCTGCTTCAAGATTCTATGACTTGAAACTTGGGACTGAGTTTGACGAAGCGTATTCCAATGTAAGATTTTTTTATAAAGACGTACTTCAGTATTACATTTTTCAGTTAACTGGGATCAGTTATCGGGATTTCGTATAGGTAATCTGGATTGGGCTTTGGTATCGGCCAGTTTTGTTTAATGATCGACTCGGGTGCAAAAAAACTGATCGGCTCAGCCTTAACCCCTAGTTGCCAAGAGTTTACGATATTCAAAACATTCGCGCCGTGAAGATTAGAATCTAGTTTGAACGAACTCTCTTAGAACGAAACACTTTTTATAAAGAACATCTTGTGGATGTCTGTTTGGCTTTAGTTCAAAGGTATACTAAAAAAAAACTGTTTAGAATGAACAGAAAAATTTTGTAACGAATCAGTTTTGCTGGTTGGATACCTAAACTGTAAACAACTGATGTTACGTAACTTTAATGATTTAATGCTGGCAAACGTTTTTATGGCCCCAAAATCCATTGTTTGGTTGCTTTCATTGTTTAAACACTTCATACTTCAGCTACTTTTGGTGAGCATCCGAAAACATAATCTGGGTGATCTGGTTCACCAAAACCAAACCGGAAGTGATCTCCCACAGACAAGAACAACAAC
>JAHWFP010043453.1:53335-68689 GCA_023313725.1 Lithobius niger | reverse complement strand
TACAAGTGCAAAACATCGACTGAAGACGAAGCCATACTGACTAACTGATTAAAATCTAATATGAGTAAAAAAACAAAAATAATCTTGCACAACTTTCAAATTTGCACTGATGGTCTACGGTGCGTCCTTTAGAAGTTAGCAACGCGAAGACCTTGATGGAGGTCTTCAAGGTCATCGTCTTTACACTCATCCGAATCCCCGCCGTTTACTCATTATTACTATAAACTTGTTTTCAGGATATTTGACACCATTTAGGATATATTCAGGTAGGCCCGACTTTTGGACCACCCTGTATAACCGGATCGGAACGGAGCGCATCATCTTTCTTCCATCCCATATAAACCTTGACATCGTGGGGAGGTTTGGGCGGGTAAAAAGTAATGCATATTTTCGTATGAGCACACAAAAACTAAAATCAACCAGGTGCCCCTAGCATTTTTAGTCTTTTTATTGCCACGAAAATATACATTACCTTTTATTTAATTAGCAGACTTCGTCACCATAGGAGGTGGGCTAGGTTCGGAGCACCCACCTTATGAGCTGGCAGCCCCCACAGAAACTTTATCTGAGCGGAACACGTGAGTACCATGACCCCCATGGACCCGGGATCCTCAGTTCCATGGGTTAGCAACAGGAGCAGCCGATGCCAGGGATCGAGATACTCGGTTCGACACTAGGGGTAAGGTAGAAATGCAGATAATTCAAAGAAATGCCAATCCTACCTTGGACGGGAAGCAGTCTTGGATCCCTCGAAGATCTGGTGACCGGAACGGAGATTGATGAATCGTGAAGGAACAGGAACCAGGAAACCAGGAACAGGAACCAGGAAACCAGGAACAGGCTGGACGAGGATGAAAATCGGTAGCTACATAGCAGTACGCCCATCCTGGGGTAACATCGGGCGTATGGCACAACAACTTCCAAATGCGAGACTATGGCCGTTCGATGTACCTGGCCGAGCCGTCGGGTCTTGGTGAACTGGACCGTAAGGAATGGGTTAGGCAACAGGGATCGTCGGCAGAACGGAACCAAGGAACGGGATGGAAGGATGGAACATGAGGTCCCGAAGATGGAGATGGCAACTCACGGTGACGACGCCTAAGTGGACGATGGGAAGCAATTCGAAACCATGGAATGGAATCCTCATAAAGAACGTGGATCAAGGTGGAAGGGAAGCATCATCGATTCTGATCATCGTCAAGTCGGTGTTTGCGTTGCGCAAACGTTTGTAAATAATCTGCCGTCGTCGGTGTTGTTCTTCTAGTTACTATTATAGTTTCTTTTTTTTTTAACCGTAACATTGTTGGAAGAGTGTGGATAGACAGTCGGAAGGTAAACAGTTGGCAGGATTGGGTAATCGTGTTGAAGACGAGCAAGGAGAAATGGGCTCAATCCCGAAGATGGGACCGGGAACGGAACCCCTCGCAGTCCTGAGAAGCACGAATTTCAGAAGAAATTATTGTCTGTCAATGAGGAATGATGCGAAATCCCAAGGCTACACCCTTGGTACGACGCCGACACGGGGAGCATGGAAGAGTTCTAGTTGATGAATCAGAATGAAGAATGAATCCTGGAAAAACTGGGACGAATGCAGGAGCATCGTCGTACTGCCAAACTGAGTACGATGACAAAACCACGTTTGTTCAAGAGGACATGGGCTAACGGGAGGATCATGATCGACAGGAGGTTCTGTGAACGGCATGGTAGATGGAACCGTGAACTGAAGCGAAGAATCGGAAGAGATACCAGACAGCACCGATGGTGGAATCGGAGGGACAGAAGAAGCTGGAGACGCTTCGAACAGAGCGGGAAGAGGATTAAGTGAGTCCCCAACCGAATGTTTAGGTGATTGTGAGGAATTCTCAGGACTGGTCCACGTTTGTTCGAGAGGGCATGGGACGCCGGAAGGATCGAGATCGGCGGTAGGCTTCGTAGGCGTTACGTCAGGTGGAACGGTGGATTGGAGCGAAGGATCGGAGAAGACACCAGGCGGTACCATTGGCAGAATTGGAGGAACGGAAGAAGCTGGGGGGAGCCACTAACGAAGTAGGAGGAGGATCAAGTGAAACCCTAACTAGAGGCGTAGTTGCTTGTGGCGGTGTAAAATACAAAAAGGCAGTTGCAGATGGATCGTCGTGAGGTGAGGGGAGCGGAGATGGTGCTGCCTTGAGTGGATAGCACGGACAACAGACACGGCCAGAGAATCGGATGGAACAAGGGGATCGCATTGTGACCAGGGTCGAACGGTGATCGGTGTGCCGTGTAGACGCCTGGTCCAGGATCGGCTGCAGTAATATAGATGCCATGGTGGGGTTGAAGGAAGAGGAGAACCCATGGAAGCCCGTGACGCCTGAAGCGGTAATTCATGCGCAAACGGCGGTGCCGGGAGCGAAAAAGGTCCAACGAGTTTGAAATACTGACAACTTCAGATTGAAGGCTAAGATTCCGATCAGCAGCGTCGGAGAGGGAAGATCGAAGAATCGTATTTTCCCTGAGAAGCATCGTTAATTCCACTGCGTAAGATTCTGACCATGAAAGTACAAAACGAAGGTTAAAATCCACGTTCTCGAGGTCTCTGGCCGAAAGTTGTAAACCTCTAGTTAAAGCTGCATGAATTGTAGAAGCTGGCGCGAACGGGGCAGGCTCGGAAGATGGAGGTGTGGAAGCTTTATCGACGTTAGCGTGGATCGCTGAAAGAGGTGATTGCATCGTGGTTGTGATCGTAGCCGGTGGCAAGGATCGAGACACGGGTGGTGGAAGCACAGGACCGGATGCACGAGGTAAGGGATGATGGCGAAAACGAGGAGGGGCCATGGGATGCCGAACGTTTTTAATTTTTAGGCCTTTCTTGGACGGCAAAGATGGACGGCATTGTTGAAGTCCGGAAGTGCCAGGGATTGCAATGGGAACCGCAGGAGACACCATGGATTGAGACGAATGTTCAATGACGATCCTTAAAAGCGAGATTTCTTTACCGGTGGTTTCTTGGAGAATGGTAGCATAGGTACGTTGGGAGGCAAGGAGACACTGCTAGGAACGTCTGCGTGAGCTCCGTTGTCTTCGCTGAATCTCAGTCCAGTCCTTTTCCAAAATGGAGATACAGATTTGGCAGAGATCTAAACCATTACACATGCGATGGTGCTGGCAGCAGGGATGCGGGTCAAAATGTTCCCTGGTCCCTGTTGCAAATCCCTAACAAACTCAAGGGGTGGGATCAGGCACACTGGCGATTCTAGCAGGCATGGGATCCTCGGATGAAGAGTCAGATGAAGCGTCGGACGACATCGTTGGTGGAGTGATAACTGGAAAACCGTTACGATTCAAATGGACGCGGCGTAGAAGAGGGCGCCTACTAGCGGTGGATCGGCAGAACGGGGGAAGGTCCCGGATGGACAGGAGGACTGAAGGCAGGAAGCGTAGCTTGGCAGAATTCGGCCTCTGTTGGCGGATCGGAGAAACAATGTTAGGAGGGACCTTGGGAGCGTGATGAGGATCGAATACAACTATGATGAAATCAACAACGAGGGCTGAAGGATGAAGCTGTATGGATGGATCAATGTGGCGAGACTGGTACTTGGGACCGGAACCGAGAAGAGAAGAACGGCCAAAGTCGGGCAAGTGTCGAGGAAGACCCGGCATCTTGTGTAGTACCGTAGAGACGAAGGGGCCCCTGGTGTTGCGGCCGTGATGGTGGGGACGGTTAAATCAGCAATCGAAGAAGGCATAACAGCTGTTCAAGGTCCAGGCTTAGTAGAAACAGCTAGTCAAGGGGCTGAGTGGAAGGATCGCAAAACGAAGCTAGCTAGTAGAAGCGGATGGCAACCCTCTAGGGGTTGCAGCATGCATCGAGGTCGACATTAGGTCAATGTAGAATCGTCGGCGAGGAACCATTGTGAGGAACAGTCTTGTACTGTACTACAAATTTCTGAATGTGAAGCACAAGGGTAATCGTCACCAAACATAGGGGATAGTTCCTCTGTGCAAGACCGAAAGCAGGATGGCTTCGATGTAGAGGAAGAAGGGCAAGAGCCGTGAGGAGTGGATCGCAGATGCACACGGAGAGGAAGATTCCCACAATTCGAGTAGGGGATCGGGAACAATATGCAGCGGCGAGGCAGGGCTAAGAGGCAAAAAGTCCCGGGAAAACACATAGCAGTCCAAGAAGAACGAAGACGAGAATTCGGTGCAGCACAACTCTGACGGCGACAGTGGAACCGGGTCTAACAGGATTGGAGGCAGTGGATCGGAGGCTCCTGGAAAGCAGCAACCGACGAGACTGTTCGAAATGTCACAAAACCGCCTTTGAAAGGTGGGAAACGGAACCGGCAGACAAAGGCCCACGGGCGGAGAAAGGCGAGGCGGCGGACTAGGTGCGGATCCTAGGGGAATCGCAGATACTGGCGATGGCAGCATCGGGCGACGGCCCCGCTGATGTGGACCGAACCGCCGGAAGGTGGCACAGGAAGGGAATTCCCGTAACAACTTGGAGAAGATATAAGACGGAGGTCGCAAGGGTGGACGGATCGTCTGCATGCCTTGGTGGATCCCGTGTGTTGGGTGTGGTTGTTGCGGGAGGTGGACCGATGAAGGTGTAGCAGGAACAGTGAGTGTGTCCTCTAGGCCAGGTAGGGAGAAGGGACCAGTCCCCCCCCCCCTTCCTCAGGATCGGTGCACGATCCTACGCCAGGTGGGAGGATCGGCGAATCCATGGGATCGATGGTCTTTGGAAGAGCTCCTGGGACAACCAGCTGGTGCGATTGCCTAGGAAGAAAGATGATGCGCTCCATTATGATCCGGTTATATATGACTGGATCACTTCCGGTCCTGCGCAGTGCGTTACGAGCCTGGCAGGGAAGCCGAATTTTCAAGCTTAGGATTAATAGAACTCCATGGGGGAAAAACTGCTAATTAAATAAAAGGTAATGGATATTTCGAGGCAATAAAAGACTAAAATTGCAGGGCCTGCACCTGCTTAATTTTAGTTTTTATTGCCTAACCGAAAATATACATTACCTTATTTACACTAGCAGTTTCCCCTCAGAGCTGCTGTTTCCCCTAGAAATTGAAGTTGCCTTCCCTTCCTGGCTTGTACCTTACCGCGCATGCGCCGTGTTTCCTTCTATAAACCCCCGCGCAGCAGCGGATACCATCATTTCTCCTCGTGCCAGAACCTAGCTCATGGCGGGGACGCTAGGGCGGGAATCAAGGTAATGTATATTTTCGTTAGGCAATAAAAACTAAAATTAAGCAGGTGCACGCCCTGCAATTTTAGTCTTTTTATAGCCGACTAAAATATACATTACCTTATATACACTAGCAGACTTTGTAACCCAGTGCAGGGCTAGGTGCTGCCCCTAAAAGGAGCTGGGGGCTCAAGTCTGTCATCCCGCGGTTCGAGACGGCTAGGCACATACCCATGAAGACCCATCTGCTGTCCTGATCACTTTCACTCTGGAGCAGAGGAGGAGTGTCCGCTTAGCGGCGTAGGCGGATAAGGATACGTGCTATCCGCCAAGGATGAGTGAGATCAGGCGTGCGGGAGAGTGAATTAGTTGTC
The DNA here is from genome assembly GCA_023313725.1 of Lithobius niger. Classification (NCBI taxonomy): domain Eukaryota; kingdom Metazoa; phylum Arthropoda; class Chilopoda; order Lithobiomorpha; family Lithobiidae; genus Lithobius; species Lithobius niger. Next base: position 63,132 of record JAHWFP010043453.1, on the reverse strand, counting down.
CTAAGTAATCTCAGCTTCATCGCATGCAGAGGTCTGTCATGTGGGGACAAAGATAAGAGATCAAGTGTAAAAATGAACCCTCTTACCTTGTGGGAAGCTTGGTGGTATGCGAGTCTTGTAATGGCGGAACAGGAGTATTGGAGGCTAGAGTGGTCCGGTGAAGCACCAGTGAGAGCCGCAGGATAGCCGACTCAACCATGGTGTAGAGCGTTGTTGGTCGGGGTAAGAGCGGACGATGTCATCGGCGAGGGTCCGTGTCCGTTCTCGTTCCTCGTCATGTTGTTGCATGTGATTTTTTTTTTTTTTGGAAGGGAAGGAAAGAAGGCGTTGTTCCATAAGCAAAGAACACTAAATATCCTGTACTAGAAAAGGTGAGTCGATGAGCGAGAGAGTGGGCGAGACGGATACACATGAAAGTCAGGACTGTCATGGGTGGGCTTCTCACCGGAGACCTGACGGATGGATGGTAAGAGTCCGGGAAGGTATAGCAGCCTAGTCCAGCGTTGTACGGAAACCGAAGGCTACCCCTGTCGCTTTGGAGCGACAAGGAGAGCATGGTATATCACCTTCTGTTGTTCGGTTGTTGCGGCGGATACCGTAAAAGGCTGGATAGAAGTCAGAGGGGATCATCGTAATGCCATACCGAGTACCGGGAAAAATTAGGTAAAGGTGGAATGACGGCGGATTGTCGCCAGAGCGCTGCCGGGAAGGATCCTGAGTCACGGAGGGGATACTAACCAGCATATCCGCAGGTGGAGGGAGCGGAGGAACAGAGGATGCAGAAGGCGAGGAAAGGGCCCCGTTGTTTAGGGATTCGGATGGTACGTCGATGACATTGATGGCCGATGCCGGTTGGAAGAGAGGATTCAGCAGAGAGATCCGGGGTTGGCAGCGGGTGAGTGCCCTCTTCGCTAGAATTCGTCAGGAAAGCTGGCGCCTTTGCAGAAGGATCATGGAAGGGGGACAGCAGAGGAGAAGGGGCTGCACGGTAAAGGGAGGCCGGAGGCGGGGTTGGCGTTTCTTGGGTGGACGGCCGTGAGGAAGGCGGCGTTCCTAGTGTGAATGGCGCTGAACGGAGACGTCGGGAGCGTGAACGTGCGATATTGGACGCTCGCCAGGGTGGCGAGGACGGAATTGGGGATACACAATTATAATGGCCCTTGAGAAGGGCGTAGTTGAGGTGTTGGGACCGGTATTTTTGGTTAACGAGTTCCAGTTCATTCGTCAATGCCTCGTTCGTTGCACGTAGAAAAGTATTTTCCGCTTGCAGAGTATCCGAGGCGGCCGCGGACTGTCGGAAGATTGGTAGATCCGCCAGAGATTGCCGAAGATTTTAGTAGTCCGACGAAAACGTTTGCACAAACCGAAGCACAAAGTCAATGTTAAATTGAAGAAAGGCCATTTCGGAAGGCGACAGGTGTAATCCCCTGGTCAATGCTTCTTGGAGGACGACTGGAGAAGGAAAGGGGGATAGCGGAGGATCTGTGGGAATAACTTCTTGGGATGAAGGACTGTAAAACGGATTTCGGAGCCGTGGGACGCTAAAGTGTGGGTTGCGGACGCGGGAGCAGCCGCGGTGCTAATCACTGAACAGCCCGTTTGACCCTGACTGCTGGTCGAATCGGGACTCTTGATTTCTTCAAAATGCCAGCCAGTAGCTTGACGCCGGAGGTTCCTGGCACAGCCGGAATGGAACTTGTCAAAGGTAGCAGGGCCTGAGTAGAGTGACGTTGTTCCCGATGTGCGGACGTGGAGGGTTGAGCACCTTTTCGTGGAATGACCGGCACGTTAGACGAGGTTGGTGAGGACGAATCCAAGACAAACCGAATTTTCGGTGTTTTGGTAGGATAGGAACCAGCGGTATCCTCATGAAGCGGAGGAACAGGATGAGAAGACCGTCTCGATGCGTCCAGGGACAGAGATGTGACAAGGGCCGTATCGGGGAAGGATTGATTTACCGTAGCGGATGCTGCAGCTAAGGCGCATTGACGACGGGCTCGGTCCGCCCGTTGCTTGGATTGAAGATGATGTTTCCTAATTACGGCCCATTGAGAGGGGGATATCGTGACGCAGACCTTGCAACGCTTTTGCGAACCATCGCACAGCCGGTGGCGCTGGCAACAAGGATGGGGATCAAGTCTGGGTTTTGGCAGAGGAAAGGCAAATTCGGGGCACTTGCATTTCTTGGGTGAAGGAACGTTGATGGTTGTAAGCGCTGAAGATGGAGAACGAGAAGGAGTACGATCCAAATCTTCCGACGAAGAGCTGTCCGCCATGGCTGATCTGAATCCAAGAGGAAGCGACGGTTGGCGGTTGCAGTTTGAATTTGAAAATCCCCATGGTGGTGGCGCCGTCTGGTGGCGCAAGATGGAGACCTTGGTCCTTGTTTCCTGCGGACAAGGGTAGGACGGAGGAACGCTGTAGTGGAGAAAAAAAGACTTGATGTGCGGATTAGCGGGATTACATTATTTGAGGGTATTCCTGCAGATGAAAGGGTTAAGTTGTCGGTTAGGATCTGCGTGAAGGAGGTTGTCTGTCTTCGTCGTTCATCCTCTTCTCTCCTGTCGGTTTTTCTTCTTTTTTTGTTTGGAGGACTGGAAGGCTAGAACGGTGAGGGAGAGGATGGAGGTGAGATATCCTCGGTGCAGGAAGGTTGATCCGGGAAGGAAGCTGCCTTGGTAAGGACAGCGGAAGCAGACGAAGCGTCAGGACGAGAAGGCGGCAAGCGGGTTATACCAGGGACTTGGACAGGATGATGGCGAAGGATCGTCCGAGGTTGTGGGGATAAGGATAAAAAGTCCGGATAGATTGGCCTAAGGATTGCATAATGATCATCTGATCCGACGGACTCACTGCAGGTTAGGTCGAGTGTATGCAATGGTGAAGAAGAGGTTGAAGATGCCCCCCCAGGTTGTCGGATGCCGAAAGGATGGAAAGGGGGCCAGCAATTGCAGGCCAGAAGGCGGCTGAAAAGTTGGAGATAAAGGCCGGTCGGACCCCAGTGGGATAGAGACAACCGGGGATAACAGAAACGGAGCCGGAGGTGAGAGGACTGCTGACGTAGGACGGCTTGACTGATGAGACATGGACGAAGTGTACCGGCCTCCAAATTTACGGAAGGCTCCTCTCTTCCCTGTGGAAGGAAAGGCTGTAGTGAGCTTAGGAAACGGAACGGATGGAGGCAGACGCGGATGGCGCACAACAGGAGGCAAGACAGGGAGTCGTCCGGAGTGTCGAACTGAGGCTTGAGAGAGATGGATACGTGGATCGTGGTGATGCCGTGGAGACGGTGGCCAAGGGGCGGAGAATGCTCTAGCATCCCCTGGAAGAGAGATGGACCTATCGACCGGTGTAGCGGAACGAGGATGGTTCTGATCCATGGTAGCCTGCGCTGAAGTACGTAGGTAAGGATCGCGGCGGATCGGCGGGTAAGCTCAACCGGGACGACCAGGGCATAGACCCTATCCTAGGAACCCGGAAGATGGGTGGAGATGAAGCGGGAACCGAAGCAGTTGAACCTGACAGCCGAGGCAGGCAGGATGGAAACGGAAGGTAACCAGGGCTCGCAGTTAGTCCCGACAATCCCAATGTCCTGAAGGATGAGTGCAGGCGAGGAAAGGGGGGCCCCTTGTCGACCCTCCACTCAGGCCAGCCTAGCAAACGGCAAGAGAGGATATGCGGAGGACGAGTCCAACCGTGGATGGCCGCTGGAACTGTAGGTACAGCAGACAGAGGACAATGTCCTTGAAGAATGCTGGACAGATTCCAACCTGTTGATGTCCTGTAAGAGATGTGGTGACCACACAGGACACACATACTGTAAAATTGGTCGCACGTAAACTTTGAAGGCCCAGACCATGGTTTGACGGTTAGAAGAACGAAAGCATATTCTAATAATGGCAAGCCTGAAACGCAGCTTTAACTATGTTTCCACAATGGGTGGAAGAATTTAAATAGTGGTTAAAAAGGATACCTAGGTCGCGATTCTGATTAATAGAGTTAAGTTGGGAACTACCCAGGTAGTATTGATGCATTAAATTTTTCCTTCCGATATGGAACGCACAACATTCCGTATCAGCCAGCGGTAGCTGCCAGCGTTCCAACCACTCAACAACAGAGGCAATTTGAGTAGAGAGAAAAATGGAATCCTCCTCAGTCAGTTGTTCGGAACCGACTTTTAAGTCATCAGCAATTTATATTTTGGATTGTCATGTATCAAACCATGATTTGTAAGATCGTTCAAGAAAATAACGAAGAGGACCGAGGACCGATCCCTGTGTAACCCCACTTATTATAGCTCGAGTTGACGAAAGTATCTGTACGATTACAACCCGTTGAATACGGTCGGAGAGGAAGTCAGCGATCCACACAAAAAGTGGACTACAAAAGCCGACATTAGCCAATTTGAACTTAAGCTTACTGTGCACAACAGACTCGAAAGCCTTTTGAAAATCGAAATAGATAACGTCTGTGGGGATGTTTAGATCAAGTGCAGCAGTCCATTTATCCAAGGCTAACAGCAATTGCAGAGTAGCTGAACGATTAGGTAAAAAACCAATCTGGTCGGGGTACAAAAGGTTATTCGTTTCTAAAAAAGCCAGCATATCCTCACGGATGATGTGTTCCATCACTTTACATGCTACGGAGGTGAGAGCGATTGGTCGATAATTTTTAGGGTCAGAAGCCAGGCCCTTTTTATAAATAGGAACAATATTCGCAGTCTTCCAAATACTGGGTAACCTTCCCTGCTTAAAAGATAACTGGAAAATATACGTAAGGGAAATATAAATCTCAGACTTTATTTGCTTAAAAAAGAAAGCAGAATAGCCCTTCGTGGCTTGGTCGAAGGTGATTTAGAGCAGCCAATACCCGAGTATGATTGAAGTCAACTGTTTCAAGATGTGGGGAAGAGTTTAAACCAGAAAACTAAGGTTCTAGTACGGAGAGATTATCAACGACTCCATTGGCTGCGAAGATACAGTTTAAAAGGTTAGCCTTTTGTGCATTATCATATAAATATGCACCATTGTTCAAGAAAGGTGGCAAGGTACGAGTGGTTTTCGTGTAATGTCTATAAAGACGAAAGAGAGCCGACAAATTTCTCTCTTTTAAAGTGCGACACTCATGGTAATTATGCCACTTGTCCACTAGCTCCGATTATATGTGCTTGCATTTTGCATAAGATGTTTTTAGAGTTTCAGAGAGTGGGTCTGCTTTCAATTTATGCCACAAAGAAAGTTTCTTTCGGCAGGCCTTGAGTATACTAGAAGGTAGTTTGGGGACGTTGGTACGTAGCCTTGGAAGTAAATGTGTACAGAGCATAGGCGTCGATCCAGGGGGAGACCGTCCCCCCACGTTTTCAAACTGAGGGGTTCGTACCCCCCCCCCCCACCCCCACGAAATAGGCTGCAAAGCTGTAAATGAGTATGTATTTATCACGCTTGCCACGTCGAGTTTGAAACAAGAAAATGTGCTTTCGTTTTCCCCAATTGAATGACTCAGGTCAATAAATATTACGAGTCATCAGTTCCTAATACAGGGGAGTAATGACGCTAAGAATTTAAGTTGCAAGGCCAAGTCACAAAGATGACGGATTAACGATAAATGGAAGATGTAAGCATATCACTCAGCTGTAGCAAAAGAGGTGTTTTTAATTCTATAAATATTTCAATTTAAAGTAACGCAATTTTATGGTAAAAAAAATGATCATCACACTAACAATTGAAGCATATAAATTTCATTATTAGTCGCTTTATAAATCTAAACTTTATTTACTGTCCATTAATTCCAACTACTTTCCGACTGTGTTTGCGGAAGTACCTACTCGGTAGGTAGTGCTTGTGAGGCTTTTTTCCACTTCTGCCGATGTAGTGAAAATGTAATTTAGTGCGAAACTAGTCAAAACAGGAAGAGCACAGAGCTAAACAAAAGATAAAGGAGTGTCAGATTTCAAATTATTTTGTTTGATTGTCAACGAAATGCCAACTGAAGTCGCCTGGTGGTCAGTTTGTTCTTGCTATTGTTATAGCCGAAACGTCAGATAAATGTGTACAGAACAAAACTTGTTAAGCATTCCTTCCAAGTTTTCGTCAGTTGAAGTCTACACCAATTAACTCCATAAAAACCAAGCAAAGAATCAAAATTGAAGACTAAGTTGCCGGTTTGATTTGCTAGTAGCTCTTTTCCTCTTTTTCAGTTCTCAGTTATTTCAGCAACTTCAGTTAATTCAGGAACGTCAGCTAAATCTTCCACCATTTGAAAAGTAAGCAACAATATTTTTCAAACCTAAATTTTCAGTGTTAGCTAGCATTAATTTAATATTATTAAAAAAAAAATTAATTCACAAGGGAATTTAATTTGTAAATAAAATGTAAAAAAAAAAAACGGAATTTTGGTAACAATTAGGTTTTTACGACCTCTCATGCTAAAGAATTTTTACGAAAAGCATCCAAAATTTGCTAAACAACGCGTTGCAAACGTGTCTCGGAAAGCCGAAAATAGGTTCTCAAATAGCGTAAAATGCTTCAGCTTCTGAGGCTCCGCCCCGGACCCCACTAGGGGAGCTTACAGCGCTCCCCCTGACCCCCTAGCTGGATTCGCCGGGCTTCTGCTAAAGTAGCACATATTTTAACAGTAAATTTTCATTTCCCCAGTAGCGCTGAGTTGGTTGGCGCTACTACTATGTCCCCCCCACAACTTTAGAAAAATCGACGCCCTTGGTACAGAGTGTAATGAAATAATCAAGTAGATTTTTAAAGCCTGCCCATACTGTTTCGACAGTTTCCCCTAAAATCGGGAGAAGATTTGTTCAATCAACCTTAGCACGGTAAGAACGGAGCATGGTAAAATCCAGTTTGGCTCTGCTGCGTGATAGGCTAATGGAAGCTGTGTCCTTACAGTTCAAGTTGAACTTGACCATACTGTGGTCGCTAGTGCCTAAGTTTTCAACCGAGCAAATACCGTAGATCAAGCGAGGATCCTCGGAGAAGAGCAAGGCCAACGTTTTAGTCCCCCTGGTGGGAAAAGTGATCAACTGGTGTAGGCCTAGCCTAGTAATTGAGTCTAAAAGATCCCGGTGAATGCCATTTGAAGCTGTTAGCAGATCCCAATTTACGCTTGACAAGTTTAAATCCTCCAGTAGAACATTTTGGAAAAATGATTTAATCGAGGAGATGATAAAGTCATCAACTCGAGTAGCGAGTGTTCTATCCGTGCCGTCAGGCAAGTAGACAAGAATAAAATTTATCCCACAAGGTGGTAGAAGCAGTGTCATACCTTCAACACCAGCTCCAATAGTGGTCTGGACAATAGGTAGACCCCTACGACAAACAAAAGCTACACCGCCGCCCCGAGTCTGCCGATCCAACCGATGAATGTCGTAGGGAAACGAACCCACAATTTCCGAATCCGTGATGCCACCATTAAGCCAAGTCTCGACCACAAAAAAGAGATGACAAGTGCCCTGTGCCAAAAGTACCCTAAAATCGCTTAAGTTGCTAACAAGACTGCGATCATTCAACGAAAGACAAGTTAAATTTTTGGAACAAACATTAGTTTGATCTGGGTGGGGACTAACCCCCGTTAACAGTTGCTGTTTTCAGATGGTAAATGCAGATGGTTAATTTCATTTTTCAAAACTTGTTTACCCCTCCATGTCAAGTGTAAGCCGTCACGGGCTGTCAATGTGCAATCGCTCAGAACAGCTTAGTTAATTGAAATATAGTTGTACTGCAAAGCGATGCACATATTTCTCAGCAACACATTTGTGTTGTCTACCTGTTGATCTTCATCCGACTGGTGGACCCCAGTCCAGGGCCGGGCCCAGGCCAGCGAATCTGGAGGGGCAAATCATAATTTGACGCCCCCTGTCAGATTTGTGCCGCCCCCCTCCCCCCACCAATAACTTATACTCTTAACAAAAATGATGAATTATTTTGGTGGGTGCCAGACAGTTCGAACCAAAACCAGAAAATTCAGTCTCAGCAAAAAGTTTGGTCCCAAAGTAAAAAAAAAAAAAATAGGAACATTTGCGACAATTTGGTCCGCAATTATGTCTCATTAAGCTTAGAAATGTTGGTGACATTTGGTGCAATATAGATTTAAGAGCACACCCAAAGTTTAACTCTTCAAGTCCGGCAGTGAGTTTCCGGCAGTTTAGACTGGCATGGTTTTAGGATGTTTATTGTTCCCGTGCGAAGTTCAGCACCCCCGTTCCCCTCCCCCGGGTTCTGGTTGCACTGACGTGGCAGATATGCAAGCAATAACGCAATGAAAGTAGATTCTAGAGTACATCATGGAGCTCAACTTATTTGCATTTGCAGGGAGTTCATTTTTTTCTTGAGAGACCGGATGTTCGTACGAGTTATATTTTAGACACAACTGAATTTTCGCAATATCCGTTGAATTTTGGAACCGAATTGTCTGGGAGAGAAATGTCGAAAATATATTTGAATGGCTTCACATCACGGACTAAGAAATAGTCGCATTTTCGGCTGCCCCCCCCCCCCCCCCTCCCTCCTCTCCCGACGCAGACCAAATCTAACTGCATTGATGACCTTTGAAAATAGTGATATAATTCAACCAGGGAAAGGCCGCCATGTTGATCTTATAAGCCAAGTTAATCTCACCGAATAATACTTTGGACGTTAAATGAAAACTTGAAGATTTGCTGCAGTGAGTAGCAATAATCTAGTTTTCATTTAACTTTCGAACGATTAGTCGGTGCGATTAACTTGGCTAATAGGATTAACCTTGGCGGCCTTTCCCTGGTTGAATCATATCACTACTTTCAAAGGCCAACCTTTTTTGGAAACTTGGCGGCTTCTTTTATACCAGTTTTGGGTGGATTGTACATACGTCTCAGAACGTAAACTACAACCAAATTTGTATTCTATGAACTATAGTTTATTTTATTTTTTTATTTTGTCAGTTATTTGCAATTGTAATTCACGACAAACATTGCAGATATGAAGCCTTTTAAGTTAGGCCTGTTGATGATTGAAACAATATTTTCGATATTTGTACCGATGGTATCATTTTGCCAAAACAGTCAAACCCGAAAAAATAACAAGTTGTGCCAATTTGATGGGCGCACGGCAATTTTCTAAAAATAACCATTGATGCCGCAGGGGCGGTAATATGAGAACCAACTGGTCAAATCACTCCGAAAAGCGGAGTCCTAACTACGCAAACCATTATAAGAGAAAGCCAGGGAGAAAATAATTAAATCATTAAGCTGATATTTGGTAACCGTATAATAATTTTAAGGTCATAAAACCCCTAAGTAAAATTACGTATGCAATCCTAAGGCGACGCACACAGTCCACGGAAAATACATAAAACTATTAATTGTATAAACACGGTACCTTATTTTTTTTTTTACAAGTTTTCATTAGATGCTCTTCCATTTTTTTGTCGTCTTCTGCACGTAATTTTTTCTTGGTCCGTCCCTGCGCCCTCGAGTCCTTTTGCTTATCAGTGGAAAATGTGCCAGTCACATACTGTCCACTGCAACTTGCTCACGTTTTTACTAATCGCTTCCTCCTTACCGAGGGTTCTTACTCACGTGGCAGGCATAAGTTGGCTTGCTACTGAAGTGGGATGGGGATTTAGGGCAATTGGGAATAAAATACCTGACCTTGACAACGGTTACGCCTAGTTGATGAAGTCTGGTAAAATTTTTTGGGGTTTATTACCTTTTTTATAATCGCTAATCAGTTAAAGTAGGCTAATTTTTAAAAAAATAATTTTTTTCTAAATTTGAACACCCGAATTTGGCGGCATTTTTTTTGGGGGGG
>JAHWFP010043453.1:42502-52935 GCA_023313725.1 Lithobius niger | reverse complement strand
TTTGTTGTTCTTTGATAGGCTGGTTTTGGTTGCCTCCGGAAGAAGAAGCCTCGAATGCCGCATTCTTCTCCCTGCACAATGCAGAGACTGATGTTTGGGGACAGTCGGTGGATACAGTCGTACTTGCAGGTTGATGTTTCCCTGGGTGGTGCGTGATGTTATCGCCCACGATGCTTGCAGGTACCCGAAAGGTGATTGTATTTGGTACGTTACTCCTTCCCCTCATCTTGTCCGCCCTGCTGCCCCCACGACGTACAGTGATATTTGGGTGAAGCTCAACAGCGTGATTATTTGTGTGATCGTTGGTGGATTGCGGTTGAGGATTGGTGGATTGCGGCGAAGGGGGGGGGGATTGAGGCTTAATGGCGCGTCGACAACTTGGTCATTAGCGCCAACCTCAGTCACAGTGCAGTGGTCCGGGTTGCCACTGTACCACACATTACAGAGATGTTATTCAAACCCCTAATCTAAATCTTGCGGCGAAGGCTGTACTGGGATTCGGGCTCTTGAAATGCTTGGTTTAGCCAGTTTCGATGGCATAGTATCTAGATGTGCCTACAATAGTTGTACTGACCCAACTTCAGATGAATGTAACACAGAGGTTAGACAAATATGGTTCCCAGTTTCCAACAATTCTTCTAGATGAACAGTGTTTTTTTGGGTGTCAGAACAAATGCAAGTTGGTTTGTTATACTATTCAATAACTCGGAATGGAGAGATAAAAATGTTGACTTGACATCACAGGTGACGTGTTCGAAGATTTCATTGAGCAAATCTTGCTTACTTGATGTAAAATTGGTATCCCCGCCCGAAACGGGGGCAGCCAAAGTGTGCACACTGGCATCGATACGGTTGTTACTGTTATTTAGTTTAATGTCAATATCTTTAAGGTCAATATCTTTCTCCAAGCCTACTTCTTCAGGCTTGGTAAGAAGGCGTGAGATTTTGTCTGTTAGTGCACCAAACGTCGCTATTCCACGAAGATTACATTCGTCAAAATCGGAATGTCGAGTAATAGGTGCAGATCGACCTACATGGGGGTTTAGCCCACCAAATTTTTCTGGCGTTGACATGGCATCGGAAAAAATCGTAGAGCGTCTGTTTCATATGTAGTTGCATCTGCACTGGAACTATCAGAAGGCAGAAGCGGGGAATCCCATGAGGCTCATAATCTTTGGCTTGCCGTGGAATATCACACGACACTTGGTTTACAGTATTTTCCATTTTAGTGCAAAAAAAAAATAAAAATTTTCAGAAAACCAAAAAAAAACCCAAAAAAACCCGAAGGTCAAAAACGAAGAACAACAGATAATAGACCAATGCGAGGAATCACCCAAATATGTAGTAATAAAAGTTTAAAAAAAAAACTCTTTAAAACGAATGATGGGATTCGAACCAGCATAAGGACGAGTCCGACCAAGATGGCTGCCCGCGGTAGGAGTTCAAGCTGGATCCAAGTGGAGTTTCAAAAGCAGAAAACAGCCGGCTACTCACTCACACAGGCTCACAGTAGTTCCCAGTTTGATCTTGGGTGTCTCATAGTCGTGAAAAACAGGTCAAGGACAGTCTATCAATCTTGCATCCTGAATACGAGGCACTGTTTTGGAGAGCAAATGTTGCAAATGAGAGCAAATGAAGCCAACTTGTCCTCCGCAATCGGTTTGAGGAATTAGATTCTACGTTTGCAAGTCTAGGATTTGACAAGGTCAGGTCAATAACGGCATATACACATACAACGAGAAATAATGTTAGTCTATGTGGATGACCTTACCATATTTACAAAGACAAAGAAACTCTTGCCGAAATTCTACTACGCATCTCTGGAAAATACGACATAAAGGACCTCGGCCAGATCAGACTTCTTGGTGTTGAATTTCAGAAAGAAGACGGTGTAAGGACGTTACATCAAAGAAGCTATATCGATGGCTTATCAGTGCACTTAACCCTTTAAGGAGCGAGTTAAAAAAAAATTGCCGTCGCGCATGGAGTGAGTTTTTTTTTCAAGGCACTAACGAAATATTTATTCTTGCGAAAAATATTGGACACGATGATCTCAAACTTGCTACGTGCACGCAACAGATAATCATTAAGGTGCACAGAAAAAATCAGATAAATTGCTTTAATAGTTTTGGAGAACGATTTCATAAAATTACGGGCGGTAATGAACTAAAACTGAAAATTTCCCATGTTGAAAAAACGCATAGCTGCCGTTTTAATTTTTTTAATGCAGTGATACTTCATCTTTCTCGTAATTTTCAACGACGAACTGAACACAAGCGCTCATGTGAAAACAGGAGCGCGCCATGGCGGCCATTGTGGAATCGCTCGTCAGCCAATGAGAACGCGCCAAATTGGACACGTGGTACCAAATGGCCAATGAGAGAACGCTATCTTTAAGTGCTTTGGAAATTTTGCTCGAGACAGCCAGAAACAGACTCTAACATTCCGTCGGCCAACGAAATAATATGTTGAGAGGCCTGGATACGGGGAATTCCAGCTTTTCAACGAATCCAAGAGAGCGGCGCCCAGTCAAACGGTCCGATTGCTACCGCTGATCGAAAATGACCAATTTTTTGTTTCTAACTTCGGAAAAAATGAACAAACGCGACATTTTTTCAGTTTTTAGCGAGACTACACTCAACGAAAGTGCTTTTTATGAAATTATAGACATCGGTAACAACATTTTAATTACAGAAATCGATGCACAACATATCGGGTAGCAAATTTCAGCATTTCTCTCGTCGATATTTGGCCGAAATTGCATTTTTCGACCCGCACTTCCACGCACGTATATATACGTTGATACTCCATTGCCACATCGTTGCCAACGTATATATACGTTCATACTCCTTAAAAGGTTAATCTTGAAGACGCCAAGGGTGTGAGATACCCCTCGACATAGGAGTAGCTTTGATGCCTACCAAAAATCGGGAAACAGGGGTGGTGGACACTTCAAGATACAGATCTCTGCTTGGAGCACTAATGTTCCTTGCCGCTAGGATCAGACCAGATATCCTGTTTGCCGTAACTGCATTGTCCCAATTCAATGCAAATCCTTCATTGGATCATTGGCGTCAGTTGCAACATGTTTTGGTGTATGCCCCCACTACAAGGACCCTGAGCCTACGTTGTGAATTGACTATGTAAAGGTAGGATGACAAAAATCCTGTTTGGTTAAGAGAACCGACACCAACGATTAAAAACTCGGGCACTCAACATTTTTTTCTCAGCGCTCGCTAGCGCTAGGCCTTTCACCATAAGACCTCCAACTTCAAATGTGTGTATTGTAAAGGCATGAGGCCTAAAATTCCTGTCAATTGGTTAGGAGACCCGACACCAACCATCAACAACTCGGGGACACCTTTTTTTTCCTTAGCGTCAAAACACGCTAGGCCTATCTTTCACCCCCAAGTTTAAAAATTCATATCTTTCTGGAAAATGGACTTCATCGACTCTGGTTTGCAGCTTTTAATAAACCCGAACTTTATCTAACATCCTGTGAAAACAGAACTTGAAATTTCACCATACTTTGGCCTACAGCTTCATTTGAAAAAGTGCTCAAACTGAGCGCCTACGCACGCAATTTCCGTCGCCATTTTCTACAAACATGTAAATATTTATTTGTATTTCTCGAATTTATTTCTAGGCATAAAGCCGACTAGCTTAGTGCTGTGCTAGTTTACATGTTTACTATGTCTTCAATGTTTTTATTTTACTAAGGTGACTATTTTAGCAACTATGAAAACTTTGACCACAACAACGGTATTTTTGCGGCTGCGATAATACATTTAAAATTTTATGCGTTATAGCATTTTAAAACACAAGCTGGTTTATTTAATCTTTTGCCTAGGCTTTTATAAAAGCATTATTTAACGTAACTTTTTCTCACGAACCCTACCTTGTTAAAAATGGCAACTCAACTACGATTATTTTACCGGACATTTTCAGTGTGTATTTTGTATTTTTATTTCAGGGCTCCGACCATAGTGATCTCAATTCCGAATGCATAACTAAGCCTTTGCCTTCAATTAATAACAGTTTATTTTAAATTTGAGCATCAAACTTCGTCTCCACCCCCCTTCCTTCAATAGTTGCAATGCATAACATTGTAGTTTTTATAAAAAAAAAAAAAACATATAGGCCTATTCACACGTTGTTATGAGTTTAACTCAATGTACTACTCAAGCCAAGGCCTCTAAAAACACCCAAAGTCGGCAATTCCCTTTGCCATACAAGCTCCTTCCAACCAGAACACAGTATTTACTCTCCCCACCACTCAGAGTGCAAGGCTACCCTGCCCGTCCGCGCTGCCATGCCTACTTCCGTTAGTGTGAGCCTGGTCGGGTTGAGTCAGTCACTCCTCCTCCCCAGGCGATCCTTCTACCTCGCACCCCCCCCCCCTCCGTCGCTCTCCTACAGGTCCGCGGTTTCCCTCCTACTGACTGCCAGGCAGCAGCTATAAAACCAGGCCAGGAGAGAAATTCGTTAGCATAGCTCAAGGACTCAGGCTAGAACACTACGACGGTCGGAGCAGAGATGTCCAGTCCGAAGGTTGCCATGCCGGGCAAGGTAGTGGTTCAGGGGTAACTAGTTTAAGAGAATTTAATGTTTGGAACAGAATTTCTAAATTTTTAGTCTTAAAATTTAAACTTAACTTCTAGCATTTGAGGGAACTTATGGGTAGCCAAACGCAATCGGCATTTTGGTTTAGGGCACCCATAAATTCCTAAAAACCGGCTTTTTTTCTTTGTTTATGAACTCAGTGTTCATTAAATAATCCAAGATCACCGAGATCTAGCAAGTGTTATTGTTGAAGCAGGAGTTTTCAAAAAGTAGTTTTCCTTGTAACGCTAATCTAGATTCAGTGTGATGATTGATTGATTTTAGTGCAAGAGTTGCTAAAGCTTTCAAAGACTATTTTACATTCTGCAAGGGTCATGTTTGTAACTTAGAGAGTTGCGATAACTCACACCGACTTTTTCTAGTCCAAATTTTGTTGTGAACTTGAATTTGTTCATTAAGTCTGAGTTGTGAGAGAGCTCAGCCTGGTTGCTGGAGGTTTGCGGATCTGGTCGAACTCCTGGAAAGGGGACCTGCCGGCCAGGGTAGCGTGAGAGGCTACCATGCTCCTTCAGCGGCTATGGGAATTATTCTGGCCAATTCTGGACAATCTTTCGGCCCCTACGATGATCGGAGGTTTCCCGGATCGAATCCCCGGGTTGGCACCTCCCTTTACCAGATATTTCTTCTTCTCTAAAAGTCTGGTAATGTTCAAAATTGAGCCGGTTCAGCCATACAAGCATTAAGTTGCTTCGGCTGACTTAAGGCTCAAAGAAATTAATAAAAAAAAAATAAAAAATAAAAAAATAAAAGTCGATTTAATTGTAAATCATGTGCTTTTAATTGTAAAGCCCCAGTTCTATTTTTCATAACCAACTGGTTACTTCGTGTGTATAAATCTTGTCATGTTTTATTAAAACAGAAAAGAAAGTTGTTTTGAACAACATTTTGACTTCGAGTCCAATTTAATTTGCAAGGGTTATTTGAATTACAAAACCATTTTTATTCTAACTCCGAAGTAGGCAAATTAGAATTAATTACCCATCGTGGTGGCAGTGAACCATGATTAGATAGGTCTTCATAACTTAGGTAGGACGCTGACGCTCTTCTCCTAACCATGCAGTAGACACGCTATGCTGTTTTTCCGTGAAAGTAAAAACCGCCACTTATGAACTTATCTAAAGTGACCACAAGTACGCCAGATGTCGGTGCTATAGACAGTAGGCACCTCAAGACCTTGTAAGCGCCGCTACAGTATCTCCCTGGAAAATGGACCAAATCGACTCTAGTTTTCAACCCTTAATAGCCCTGAACTCTTCGTCTTCCATTCCTAAGATACAGAACACTAAAATTCATCCCAATTCATTTTCTACAGCAGTTTGAAAAAAACGCTCAAACTGAGCGTTAACGCACGCAATTTCAAGTAGCCGTTGTTAAAAAACATGTACATATGTATTTACTTCTTGAATTATTTCTAGGCAAAAAGTCGGCTAGCTTAGTGTTGTTTCAGGAGTGGCTGTCAATTGGCACTTAACCTCACATACATGTAAATTGAGGACCAACACTGACGTTTTTATTTTATACTAAGGTGACAATTTTGGGAATCATGAAAACTTAGATTGCACTCTTATTATTATCTGCGGCTGCAATAATACTTTCTATTTTGCCAAACATATTAACCTGATAATTTGCATTACATTGTCCTCAATTAATGTTCTCCCTGGAGATTTTTAGTTGCTTGTAGACGCTTGCTTGCATGACCCACTGCGCATGCGCAGTCCTCTCTATATAAGCGAGAACGTGGTTGAACTCGGCATTCATTTTCCTCCAGAGGTTCCGCACGTCACCTCGTCTCCCAACTGGTTTTTGGATTTCCCCGCTCGTCTCCAACGATGGATGTCGCGCAGTGCGAAACTGCTCTCGCCTCGGATGCTGCTCTCTCTCCGCCGATCATCTCTCCCGCCGTCGACCGCTGCGCGCCCGGCCTAGTACGGGATGTGCATGCCGGCAACATCAACACAGATGACTCACTGCTGCAAGACGGACAGCGCTCGCCGCCACCTCCTGCCCTGTCGGTCCTCGCCGAAGACGTGCGACACGCCACGGCGCTGCTTCGAGACGCCAAGCTGAACCTCCGGGAAGCCACGGCCCATGCCGGCTTACCACCAGACGACTCACCGCTTGACTTGTCTTCAAGATCGTCACGCAGAGAACACAGCATCACATGCAGGGAAGAACACAACCTCGTCGACTCGGTCTTCCGCCGTTTTGCCGACAAGACACCGATGCCTCCCCCGTCATGCACCTCATCTGTACGGCAGACCAACACTCGTGACCGGGTCGCTTCTACTACGAGCCACGACAACCGCAAGCGTGCGTCGCACACCGTCGCCCCGCCGTCCAAGAAATGCAAGCCCTCGGCAGTGTCGCATGACCCCACCACGGGTTCCCGACACTCCCAGATGCCGCCACCGCCCGCAAAGCATACTCAATTCCCGGACGACCTCGACGACCCGACCTTGCCTTTGGCTTCCCTTCTCAAGACAGTCGAAGACACCGTTCCCGATTGTTTCCTGTACAAGCCGTCCGAAACTGCTGACGCCCCGGTAATAAACAGAGGCCTCAAGACCGGCTTTGACTTCGTCCTCCGCGACAAGGACGCAAAACCCCGCAGCCTACTAGGCCAGTCGACGACTCTGCTCACCTGCCTGCTTCGCAACGGCGGCGCCCTACTGGGCAAAGGCGAACCCTTGCTGCTCGACACGGAACCACCAGCACCACGGCCCGGCCGCGAATCAAGCTTCTTCCGTCCAAACGGCGACGACGCAACCAACCCCAAGAATTTCGACACATACCGGGAATGCGAATTCCTTTGCAGCGAAGTCAAGATGGATTTTGGATTAGCGCTAACCATCCCCAAAAGAATTGAAGTGCCGTCTTTTGTCCTGTACGACAACGACAAGTGTTTACACCTAAGCCTAGGGGCCGCTTCACAAGCTGACGTCTTGAACACCGCAGTCAACGCACTTTGTGAGAAGCTGTCAGCCGATGCCAGCCCCAAGGAGATCCGTAACCTGTCATCACTCATTTCTTTGTCTCAAGCTGTCGTCGACAGCTCATCTCTTCTGCTGCTTTCCCGTAGTTCCCGTTTTCTCCCGTGCTGACTGCTTCGACGCCGCATCGACCATGCCATTCTCGGTCACCTCTAAGATTATCATGCGCCCGCCGTCCCAAGGCCCCTTTCCTGACAACCCATGCACAGGTCCGGACAAGCCTCACCACAAGTGGAACTTCGACTGCCAACCACTTGATCCCTCGCCTATGTCGCCCCACTGACAACACCGCATCAACCGATGACACCACCCTCTATCGTCTCCGACGCAGCTCGTTGTCTCCCCCGTCGTGTTCTTCACCGACACGACGGGCAACGGCACGAGTGTGTTGCCTCAACCTCCGGCCTTAAACACCGTCGCCTACCGACAAGCCGTCGTCCTCCACAAGCCTCATCCACCGCCAGAAGCAGACACATTCGAGTATCCCTTCAACGACGATGGGGAACGCCCGTTCGACCATTGCTCCGTCGTCGATGCCGTGCCCCCTCCTGTCCGCCCGCGACGGTCACGCAGCGCCCGGCCAAGTCCAACACAATCATGCCGCCGACGACGACGCAATGCCCGGCCAAGTTCAGGACGACCACGCCACTGACGATGACACAACGCCCGGCCAGGTCCAAGACAGTCATGCCGCTGACAACGACGCAACGCCCGGCCAAGTCCGAGACGATCACGCCGCTGACGACGACGCAGCGTCCGGCCAAGTCTAAAGCAGTCATGCCGATGACGATGAAGCTACGCCCGGCCAAGGCCAAGACAGTCATGCCGCTGACAACAACGACGCCGTGGACGACGACAGCGTCTGCGCCTGCCGTCCTCTCCGCCCTAAACGAAGAACTTGCCGATCACCCTCATCTGAATCGCCCTTTTCCTCCAGAGGTTCCACCCCGTCACCTCACCTCCCACCTGGATTTTGGTTTCTCGCCGCTCATCTCCAACGAAGGATGTCGCATCATGCGACACTGCTCTCACCACGGACGCTGCGCTCTCCCCCCGGCCGTCTCTTCCACCCATGTCGACCGCTGCACGCCCGGCTTAGTACGGGACGTGCATGTCGGCAACGGCGACACCAGCAACTCCCCGCTACAAGACGGACAACGCACACCATCTACATAACCAGCCGCTTCACGAGTCCGAAACGCCTATTAGGGGGTTGTTTCCAACACCAGCCCATCACTTGGACATCTCCAACACAAACCCGTCAGACGAGACAAGCTGGTCTTCCGATCATCTAAATCAAACAGACACCAAAACGGCCGCCCTTCTACCAAGAAACCACAGCACCCTCGAGTGTCGCACGATGCGACACTCCCTCCAGGAGAGAAGCAGCCCTTTCGGGACGACCGGCAACCACGCTCGGGGCTCCGCCACTTTGCCAACAAGACACCGATGTTTTCCCCGTCGTACACCTCATCGGTACGGCAGATAACCACTCAAGACCGGGCTGCCTCCACTACGAGCCGTCAAACCATAAACGCATGTCGCCTAACGTCGTCCCACCAGCTAAGAAGCTCAATCGTTCGGAACTGTCGCACAACCCCCACCACAGTGTCACGACACTCTCGGCACCACGGCACTAGCCTACATAAAGAAACAAGGTGGAACCAAATCCAGACTTCTCCACAATTTAACTTCAGAGATTCTCAACCTTTGCATCTCCAACAATATCACCCTACTGCCTCTCCACATCCCAGGGAACAGGAACGTCATTGCAGACTCCCTCTCACGTCGCTCACCACCAACAGGGGAATGGTGCCTCAAGAAATCCATCTGCGAATCTCTCTTGATGACGTGGGGTACCCCCATGATTGACCTATTCGCCATGAAGCACATTGCCAGACTTCCCCACTACATCAGCCCAATCCCGGACGATCAAGCTCTGGCAGTCGACGCCCTGACGTACCCATGGCACAACCTCTATGCATACCTGTTCCCACCTTTCAAGCTGCTTCCCCAAGCACTTCAAAAAGCCGAAGAAAGCCCAAGCCTCTTCCTCCTAATAGCCCCCCTATGGCCATCAGCACCGTGGTTCCCACACCTACTGTCTCTACTAGTAGACACCCCAAGAACCCTCCCTCAACTTCCAGATCTTCTGTCTCAACAAAAAGGGTCGAAACTTCACCAAAACCTCCCCAACCTAAACCTTCACGCGTGGCTACTATCATCAAACTCCTCAAGAAGGCTGGAATTCATAAAGATGATGCCATCCGCATCGCCACAAGAGCCACCAGAGAATCAACAAACAAGATGTACGACAGAAATTGGGCGAAATGGTTTCATTGGTGTTTCCCAAGGGAAATCAATCCAATCAACCCCACTCTACCTGAGCTACTAAGATTCATCACCGACCTCTTCGACATCGACAAACTAAAAGGCTCTACAATACTTGTATACCGGTCTGCCCTAAACTCAGTCTTCAAAGCAGCAGACAAAACTAACCTCCTAGACAACTATCGCATCTCGGCCCTACTCCGTACAGGCAGAAACCAACTATTTCTACCCGTTGACCTACAGACAGGGGAAACTTCAGCCGCCATGATTTCTCGATGGATTAAGAAAACAATCGACATCGCATACGACAAGGCCAACCTTAGCACACACAGAGCAACAGCACACGAGGTCAGAGCAGTGTCAACGTCGTGGGCATACCATAACGCCACCCCAATTGAAGAATTTACGTCACACTACCTGAGGAACATGTCAAAGGAAGAAGAAGGACTACACCGGCTGGGACCAATCGTCGCAGCCAGAACTGTGGTC
>JAHWFP010043453.1:28658-42402 GCA_023313725.1 Lithobius niger | reverse complement strand
GAAGGAAGCAAGCCATCCATGGAAGGAAGCAAGCCATCCATGGAAGGAAGCAAGCCACCCACTGAAGGAAGCAAGAACCCTCAAACAACGGTCCTTTTCAGGGCCACCAAATCCCACGAAAGAGATCCAAATTCCTGTTTCCAACCATCTGTTCTGAATAAAGTGCAAATTTTTACATAAAATTTTGGGGAAGCCTGCTTGCAACCCGGGGCGCCCCGTCAGATCGGTGCCCGCCACCACGTTTTGACGAGGTCTGCTGATAATGCAAATTATCAGGTTAATATGTTTGGCAAAATAGAAAGTACAATTTGCCGGCTCCCAGCCAGGCCGGCTAAAAATTGTTTCTTTTTTGCCTAAAACATACTTAACCTAAGCCCGCCCTGCCTCCCCTCTTGAGTCACCGCCTGACAGATTGAGATGAAAATGTATGTCGAGTTCAACCACGTTCTCGCTTATATAGAGAGGACTGCGCATGCGCAGTGGGTCATGCAAGCAGGCGTCTACAAGCAACTAAAAACCTCCAGGGAGAACATTAATTGAGGACAATGTAATGCAAATTATCAGGGTAAGTATGTTTTAGGCAAAAAAGAAACAATTTTTAGCCGGCCTGGCTGGGGGCCGGCAAATTGTACTTTATAAATGCATTCTAGCTTGCTTATTTAATCTTTTGCTTAGTGCTTTTAAAGCAATCGTTATCGTAATTTATTTCCACGAACTCTACCTTGTCCAAAAAGGGCAAAAAAATACTACACGTTTTTACCGGATATTTCTTCGTTATATCTTGTATTTGATTCCAGGTGCTCCGACCATAGTAAACCTCATCCCAACGTACATTAAAAGCCTTTTCCTTCTATTAAACAATTTATTTGATCTGGACAACAAATTTCGTCCCCCACCCCTTCCTTCAATAGTTGCGATGCATAACATCGTAGTTTGTCTGTTGCGTTCCCATTAGTCCATTCCAGAACCGTAAAACCTCAACGGCTCCAACGGTCCTGGATTCAGCCACTCGGAGAGCAGCAGCTATACCCAATCAGGTTAAACCTGCTCACACAGCTTAATGAGAACAACGCCTAAAGCTCACATAGTATCAAGCTCTCGTTGGGTCTTAGGCCCAAAGAAGCACAGATTTCCCTCCTCCAAGGCATCCTGCTTCTCTTGCTGCCAAAACGTGTTGCTTTTCAAATCGGTCCTCACTTTCCCTCCCCATATGTACCGGACCCATGCATTCATTCCCTAGCATAGCTCTAGTTTATTATGACGGTCGGAGCAGAGATGTCTTGCCGGTCCGAAAGTTGCCATGGTGGGCAAGGTAGTAGTTCAAGGGAAACTTAGTTTTTTTTATAAGTATTCTTTTTGAACAAACCATTCAAACTTTATAGTCTTAAATTTAAACTTAACTTCTAGCATTTGAATGATTATGGGTACTTAAAAGCCATCGGTATTTCTGGTCTAGAATGCCCATAACTTAAGGGTTTAAGGTCCCCTTCCTAAAACACCGAATTTTTTTCTTATTTATGGAAACTTACTGCTTTCTAAATAATCAAAAGATCAGCAAGAGCTCGCGTGTATTATTGTTGAAGCAGTCTTTCAAATGGCCATTTCCATATAATACTAATCTTGATTCATTGTGACAGTTGAGTGATTTCAGTGAAAGGGTTGCTAATTTCTTTCAAAGACTATTTTACCAATTGTAAGGATCATCTTGTAACTTAGTGAATTGTGATAACTCAAAACGACTTTTCTATTAGAAAGTTTGTACTTGAACTTAATTTTAGTTCTCCTGCCGATTTAATGTAAATCCAAGTGTGCTTTTAATTCAAAGCTTTCGGTTAGTAATAATTTTTGTAAACAACTAGTTAACAACAGTAAAGTTTTTAGTTCAACATGTCTTATTAAAAACCAAGAGTTGTTTTAAATGACAGTTTGATTTCAAGATTTTTTTATTTTGCAGAGTTAAATAATTAGAGATCATTGTTATTTAAACTCATTGTTAGGCAATTAAATACACATCCACCGCGGTGGCAGCGACACCGTACTAAACATCTTAGTTAGGACTTAGATGCTCTACTCCTAACCGTACAGTAGATTCTGCTATGGAGTTTTTCCGCAAAAATCAAAACAGTCACCTTATGAGTACTTCTAACTTAACCGCAACTACACCAGATATCGGTGCCAGACAGTAAGCACCTCAAGACCCTGAAGCACTGCTACAACCACCAGACCTCCAGTGTTACAGTTCCACACCGATAGTTCATGGGCTTCCAATGTTATTGATAAGAAGTCGTGGTCCGTCTACGTTGGGCTGCTGTCAGGCATCCCAGTGACCTGGCAGGCCCTGAAAGAAAAATGTGTGGTGTTATCGATCATGGAGGATTATCGGCTTGTCAGTGGCAGTGATGGAAGTAATTTGGATAAGTGCATATTGCTGAAGTGAACTGAACTGAAGTGGTTGGGATTGGATTCGGGTGTGACAGTCCATTGTGATAACCAATCAGCAATTGCTTTCGGACAGGCTAACAAAGAACATATGAAGAGCAAGCACACTGAACTGCGACACAAGTTTGTGCGTGAATCAGTCAATGACAACTTGTGTTCTTTAAGATACATACCGGGTAAACATAAAGTGGCAGACATTTTTACCAAACCTATGCTCTGTGTCCCATTTGCAAGACTGAGAGAAATACTATTATCATAACTGTGAGACGTATTATAATGATGTTTATATTCAGAGTGTTGAATTTGTATTTATTGTGCAGTGCTCTGATATCTGGAAGATTTGACCAAAAAGGGGTGGTGTTGATTGGTTTTGTTTTGATTTTGTTCAGTCCTTCCAAGCAAGTTTCTCTTTCCATGCGAGGGGCTTTCTTCCCAGATGGCCTTGGCTGATAAATCAAGTTGTCTGTGGCTTGCTGGGACTGTTGGCCTTGGGGTTAGAAGACTCTCTCACTTGCAAAAGGGTGCGTCAACCATGGCTGACCTAGTCAGGTCCGAGTGTATACCATGTCAAGGTATAATTTGATTTCATTACTTTATTCATTCCTTATTGACATACGGGAGTTTCGTATGTGTTCAACAATACCGGAGGAAAAAATAAACTGGTAAGTTCCACGAGGAATATGGTTGTGAACTTTTCGTTACCACTCCCAAAAACGGAATGCCACTGGAGTTACAGTGATAAGTCTAGCTGGACCATGAGTTAGTCTTGAGTGTTCCAGCGTTTATGCCTTCCACATGTACTATGTTACCCCCCAATATTAACATCCTCCAGATCGATGAATTCGAGTGCGCGGGAAATGGACATTTACAACCTCATCCAGATCGACGAATTCCAGCTCATGGGAAGCAGACATTTCTCCCCCCTCCACCAGATCGATGAAATCCCACGTCCGGGAAGCGGGAAACGGACATTTTCCCCCTCCTGCAGATCGACGAATTCCCGTGCGCATAATGGGGGTTATTGAAAGGTATGTTTGCATGTGACTCAATATCGCATTTTACCACTACTTCCATCCTGATCCATTCAGGTAAACATCGTTTGTAATCCTGGCCTAGTTTTGAAACATAAAAAGTCTACATCATTAAGGACGTATGATGTCCGTGTGTGTGTGTACCTCTACTCCTCTGGAACCAAGGCACCTAAAAGTTGGGAGTAGGACCAAATGAAAGATAATTAAATTGCGTACTGTATAGGCCTATTTTTATTGCAGTAACTTGATATGACCCTCAAATATGCAAAAAACCCTGAAGAAATAACGTTTTTTTTAACCCTCTTCATGTATGTTCATGTCGTCATAGTTTGTTCATGAAAACCTCCTCAAGCAAAGAGAAGAGGAGAAGAATGCATGGACGACGTATTTTGCAACACACCACATATACATCTTAAAACTGGTTTCATACTAACTGACTTGACGCAGGGAAAAATCATAAATAGATTTGGTTTTAAAACGGTGTCAAACATTCGTGTTTCTGAAGCACGGAGGTGCGTGGATTGAACGAGCAAAGCGAGCGACTTCCACATAAACTAAACCTTTTCAATGTGTGTCTTGCTTTGCTCTATCAATCTTTCATCTCTCACCTTCGTAGGAGATTACATCTGATGTTCACGTTTGCAGATGTTTCTTCAAGTGAGGGATCATCAGAAATTCAAGTGATAAGACGCCCATAGAAAAACTCTGTAATGAGCAGGACGTAAAGAACAATATTCTTAAAATAAGTAAAACAAGAAAACCCATATAAAGTGTATACTAACACAATTTACAAGTGATGTGCGGTTCCTGGTGGTTACATCGGTTCAGTCACGCTTCTGAGGAAATGTTTGCGCTGATTGAGTGAGCAAAGCGAACGAAAATCAGCGTTCGTCATCAGAAACAGTGCTTTTCTGATGAATTGCTTGATCTTTTTGCTTGACTACTTGGACGTTAAAAAATATTATACCACGGCTGTGACGTCACGCTAACTCAACGCCATGCTAAATTTCTGTTGGTTAAATTCCGCTAACCAACACCGGAAGTGTGCATCATCGCAAAAAGTGTGGGTTATCAAGTTACCTCACACTTTTGCCGATAACCAACACTTTTGCCAATAACCCACACTTTTGACACTTCCGGATCACGCGACCGGGAACACACACCAACGACCAAATTACATCGTGAAAAGAAAAACGTAACTCAATAAAAACGCACAAAACTTAATTACTTAAAAGGAATGAAATCCCATCTCTGCAAACTCTTATACGTCTGGCCAATATCTAAGCCATTCACGCTGCGTTAACTACCCCCTCCCCCTCCCACCGCAAACTAAAATGCAATGACCTTCATTCATATCGCTACCCTATTACCTAGTTTTTAAACAATTCTCAAATTACAAACGCTCAAAATGAATTACATACCTTCCCAGAATGTCATTCTATCCCTGCAGCCTTTTATAGAAGTTCTATCACTCCGAAAAGCTTCGAAAACACAAGCGACCTGGCTAGCGTGAAATACGGCGAAACGACGCTGCCCAATCCCCCACAAACGGACGCAAACGACGACTCGTCTTCCAACCACTCCACCCTCAGTAAACTAAAATGGAATGACCTTTCACAAAACACAAACACGTTTTAATTAAATGCGAGTTAGCTTGACGTCCCAACCTTGATATAAATATGTTATTTATTAAAGAACTATTGGTTATCGATTTTTAAACCACGGCTGCGAAGATTTGGCCGCTCGACATGCAAATCGTCTCGGGGCTTCGCCCCTCGACGTATTTGCATGTCTCGCGGCCAAATCTTCGCAGCATTGGTTTAAAAATCGATAACCAATAGTTTTTAACCAATAACTATTACATATTGACGTTCTCTTGAGATAACTGATATCGCATACTATACTCTTATAGTTTGCTTGATCGTTTTTTATGTGGAAGATCTGTCAGCATCATAAGTGTTGCAGCAAGAAATCTCCTCAAGCACAGCGAGACGACGCGGAATGAGCAAGCGATCTTTTTGCTTCGAAAGATACAAATGTTGGAATGATTTATGGTTACCATTTGTTTATGCAGTGAAGCCTTCCGAAAAACGTGTACTGCACTCTGCTTGATCGTTTTAGACGTGGAATGTCTGTCAGCAGCACAAGAGTTGCAGGATGAAAGCTCCTCGAGCGTAGTGAGACGACGCGGAATGAGCGAGCGAAGCGAGCGACTCCACTAGTTTACTTTTAAGTCGGAGATCAGAAACGAAAATTTTAACCCCGATTAAAATTAGTTTTTACTATCCTAAAATACTTACCTTCACTATGTGCTAATAGTTTCGATTTGCTCTTTTAATTGCCCGGAATTAAATTGAAACTCCTATTTACCGTTTCAATCCTTACTACGGTGAACTGAGCTCACTCTTCGCTAGGAGCGCTGGCATTGCGCCCTACATCACACTGATATAGCGCTTGCCTGCTCACTTTTGTTTTGGCCCATGTTCCAGTCTGGAAGCAACAGGTTCTGCAATAGCGGGGATGAAGGGTGGGTTCTAATGAAGGGAAGTATTTTAGGATAGTAAAAACTAAAATCGGGGTTAAAATTTTCGTTTCTTCCTATCTGCAAAATACTAACCTTCATTATGGGCTGACTTTGTCCAACTGGTCAGAGGGACAGCACGAACCCGGCTAAGCTCACATTCTGTGACCTTTTAAACCAACTGCGCAAGATTTAATTTATTTCAAATTAATTTATCAAGAATTACAAGAAAACTACCCACCTTGTTTCTAACGGCAGAGCTTTTCTCTTGACTTTCATTCCCCGTTTTACAATCTGTCACTTGTACTTACTTTGTGTTGGAGGGCAAGTGATAGTTCATAAAAATGCGCAAAAATGTTCAAAATTCTGTTTCATTTTAAACTGTGACAGAATTCACTGGTGCGTTAGCCTTTCACCTGATGAACACTTTTCACCAATGTGTGAAGGTTTAACGATTGCACGTTAAATGTCGCACTATTGCACTATGACAAAAGATAATTGTTCACGGTGCTGAACTTTCCATTGTGTACATTTTTCCTGGGCGGCACTGTGTGTGTTGCACTAAAGTTTGTGAAGCAGATTCACCTGACAGGTAAGTGACCAACCATAGTGACCTCGAATTGCCAGCCAAGAAAATGGCCAACACGACTCCCTTCATGGAATGTTCATCTCTCGAAGCACTTGTATCGCGCAAATAATGAGAGATGAAGGTGTTCCAGTTATTCCAAGAACATGCCGCTACAACCTCGTCAAGAGGAGTTCCTGATCCATAGGCCCAAGAAGCAGCCAGTGCACGGAGCTCATGGGCCGAATTTCCCTAGGCAGGTCCAGATGATTTGGGCCTAGCTCATAAGCCCTTTTGATAACTTCGCAGATCCATCTTCCAAGTTTCGCTGGTGTCATGGAAAGCGGTTTCAGTTCACCAGACATTGAATCTATCCGCAGGAAAAGCGAAGTAGGCCTAACTTGTCTTTCTCCTGTAGAGTGCGAAGTGATGGGAATCGCAGTCCTATCGAGGTAGTGGCGTAGAGCTCGAATAGGGCACTGCGACCTTTCTGTACCCTCCAAATCTACAATGGGCCCTAGAGCTTTGATGATGGTTGACTTGGGAGCCACATTCGGCTTCAGGTTTTTAGCTCCGAATTCAGCTGGAAAAGTTAAAGTAACAGAGGACCAGTCTCGAGCAAACCTGATATGGTTGTCTTCTCTTGAAAATGCTGCCAACTCGCTTGCCTGGCTGCGGAAGCGAGCGCCACAAGAAAAACCATTTTCTGCGACAAGTCAAGAAGAGAAGCCGAGTGAAGAGGTTCATACGGAGCATTCTCGAGGCTAGATAAAACCAAAGGCAAATTCCACTTGGGGAAAAGTTGTTTTGTTTTGGGTCTTGAGTTCTCAAATGCCAGAATGAAACGCGAAATGATTTTACTGCCTATAACTGCGTTTTCTCCCAAGCATGAAAGGACCGAGTAGATTGTCGAGCGGTAGCCTTTGATGGCAGACAGGATAGTCCCTTATCGAAAAGATGTTCGAGAAATCACGAAAGAGAGGCTTCAGAAGGGTTCGTTGGATCGAATTTATTTTTGGTACACCAAAAATACCAAATTTTCCATCTTGTTTCATAATTTCGGATTGTCGATTCACGATGACAGCGTAGAAGACTTTCGGTGACGTCAGGTGCAAAACCATCGGAGTGAAGGTTGGTCGTCAAGAGTCTCCACCCGTGAAGATAAAGAATATCCGGGAACGGGTGGGTTGTCCTTCCATTGTGTTGCGTTAAGATGAACTCCGACACCGGAAGGGGAGTTGGACTTTCCGTCTTCAGTTCCATGAGGTCGATGTACCATGGGGCCGCAGGCCACAGAGGTGCGATTAGGATAAATTCACTCTGGGACTGGCGGAGCTTGTTAAGTGTCGCTTGAAGAAGGGAGAACGGTGGAAAGGTGTATGCAAACATTCCTGTTCAAGACATGGTCAGTGCGTCCGTAGCCCAAGCCTTCTAGTTGGGAAAGGGGAATACAAAATTTGGAAGCTGGGTATTGAAGCTAGTGACAAATAGGTCGACTATCGGTTTCCTCCACAACTGGAACAACAGAGCTTGACAAATTTTCGGGTCCAATTTCCATTCGGTCGTTGGGATGTGATGTTGCCTGGACAATTAGTCGGCTAGAACATTCAACTTCCCTGCGATGTGTCGAGGCTGTAGATTTAGGCGAAGAAGTTTGCACGTCTCGAAGAGCTTCGTGGTTTCGGCCATCAGCGACGCGGAATGAGTACCACCTCCTCTCTTGATGTAGGATACTGCTGTTGTGTTGTCTGACAAGACAGTTATGGTCTTTCCCTTGAGGCGGTTCTTCCAGGCCAGAATCGAGTGTGAATGGCTCACAGTTCGAGCACGTTGATGTGCAAATCTTTCTCCGCTGCTGTCCAATTTCCTGATATCCGGAGACCTCCGAAATGGGCTCCCCAACCAGTGTTTGACGCATCCGTGAAAAGAAGTCTGTCCGCAGTAGGATCGTGAATCGGAACTCCTGCTTGAATGTTTGTCGGATTCATCCACCATTGAATGGACTCTGCTGGAAGATTGGAAAGAGAGATGATGTCTTCCCATGAAGTTTGAGAATCCCATTCCAAATTGCGAAACCAATGTATTAGCTTCGCTTTCCACTGGCCAAGTGAAACCAGTTTCGCACAAGAATCGATCAGACCAATGTTAGAAGCAAGATCCAGGGCAGTGGTCTCCTGAGATTGACTAGAAGACTTCCAAGGCTTCTTGCAAGTTTCTCTGTCCTTTCCTGGGAGGGAAGAACTGTGAATGACACCGTGTTGAAGAACGCCCCCAGGAAGACGAACTCCCTCGAGGGGGTGAGTCGAGACTTGAGAAAGTTGACTCCGAGACCAAGGTTCTGGAATAGGTGAAGGCATTTGTCTCTTTGTTGAAGAAGTGGCTGTCTGGATTGGTTCCGTTGAAGCCAGTCGTCCGGGTATGCATGAGACCGAATTCGTGCTTCATGAAGGTGAGCCAGAACCGAACGAAGAAGGGCTATGAAAACATGTGGCGCTGTAGCCAGCCCTAATGGAAGCACTGTGAACTGGTAGGATTTTCTTCCCGTGTACAGACGAAAGAAGCGATGTATGGAGTGGTGTAAAGTAACATGCAGATAAACATGCAGATAGGCAGGTGAAGTCTTCTTTTTGAAGTGCTTCTCTTATCGAATGAATTGTTTCAGTCTCAAAATGTTCGTTTTGAAGGTGGCCATTCAGCTTCCTTAAGTTGAAGATGAGCCTGTTGCCCCCTCCTTTTTTTCCGCCGATCACCCTTGCAGGGCTCCAGAATCCTGGGGTGCTCGTTCGCACTTAACTACTGCATCTTTTTGGAGCAGAATTTGAACTTCTTTTTCCAGCTTCGGGTCGAAAGGAATCATGGTGATCCAATCTGGTGGATCTGATGTTGTTGCCGGAAACGACAGAAAGGGTGGGCAGTAACCATTCTTTACCATCGAGAGAGTGAAGGCGTCTTCTGTGATACGCTTCCAGCTTGAGAAGTGCCTTCGTATCCTTCCCCACACCTGGCGGTGAAGAGGGGGAGGATAGGAGGGTTTCGGGTCAATAGCGAGGCCTTCCCCTCTGCCTCTGAAACTTCCACGGCGAAATCCTCTGCCCCTGCCACGAAATTTGAAGAGGCGCTATCTGGCAAGGGCGAGCGTGGGCGTTTCCTTTCGGGAGTGACTAGATTTCGTGGTACTTTTTTTTTTTTGCAGGTCCTTTTTTTGCTGCTAAACTGCAGGTTTAGAGAAAGACTGACTAGAGCTGTTGAAGGTGTTGAACTTCTTCTTCTTTGGTGGCAATGTCTTAGGAGCCGGAGGAGGTTTAGCTTTCTCCTTAAGTTCCGGTGCGAGGGTGAGGAGTTGTTGACCACCATAACGTTCCCTGGAATTGTGGATTGGCAGAAAGCGAAGTTGATCAAGCACGTCTATAGGAGTGTTGACGGCAGACTGAAGGACAGTCACGTCGTCTGAAAACCATGTTGAGTAGCAATCTAGCACTTCAGGCCAAGCTGTCCTTTTGAAAAGATGAAGCTCGCTTAGTGATATTCTTGAAATCCTGAATCAGAGGATGTTCGGCAAGTATAGGATTTTCTTTAACCAGCGACTGAATGGCAACTGCAGACGCAGAGAAAGAAATCTCCGCATGCGAGTTAGCACGAAATGCAAAACGAAGAATTGACTCGTCTTCTTCATAAGCAGACGAAAGAACAAAAACGAAAGCAGGAGTCTTTAGAGTAGAATTGCATTCCATAGGTTGAGCAGGAATTATAAACTCGGCATCCTCAAAGATGTTGTAACGACGTTTAGACGGCGCTCCTTTACCCATTGAGCAAAAAATATTTTCCTCTGTTTGGGGTCATGTGGAGGAAATTTCATCCTTTCATGTAAGATTCTCCTGATTGAGCAGTTGCCTAAAAGTGACTTCTGACTGTGGAATGTTGATGGAACAGTAAGAAACATCACTTGTGTTGACAAGACGCTCGGCTGGAGGATTGAGGGGGTCCTCTTCTGGAGGAACAAAAACTTTGCAAAAGCGAGAATCCTGCAGGTTGCGATAGAGAGCAGCCGAAAAAATCTCCCATGGAACAAAATCAGGTCCCTCGTTAAAAATGTCCGTGTTGGAAAGCTTGCGAGGCGGAGATTTTGCACTGTCGGATTTATTTCGAGAAGGCCTGTCATCAACCGAATCCGAGTCATCAGGATAATCTGAATCGTCAATATATTTTCTATGATGGCTGTCACTTGCAAAATTCTCCTTGCATCGTTTGGAGGAGCCAGAATGAGAGGAACGATCACTGCTGTGCGACCTCTTTTTAGCATTGCAGTTGTATTTCAAAAATTCAGCATAACATGAACTCCTTGCATGCTGTGCCATAACAAAAGAAACGGAAGGAAGTGGAGAAGCACTTCTGGAAGGAGAAGAGTGGGACTTTTTGGCTTTAATCCCGTAGTGGATGGAGAATTGTGGCGAACCGTAGTGAAATGTGGCGCACCGTGGAAAAGTCTGACGTTCTGTTGATTTATGGCTATCACTGGTCGATAAAGTGGGGAAGTGATGCAACAATTCAGATGTCTTTTTCACGCCTGGCGAAGTGCAAACCTTATCACCTGAATTTTTGTGAGTTTTTGAGGGAACAGTTCGTTTAGAATGATCCGAATGGCGAACTGCGTAACAGTCTTTACTCGAACGCTTTTCATTGCCTTTAGCCAACGAGTTTACTTCTTTCCGTAACTGATTTATTTGTTCTTTCAGCATAGAAAGAAGGTCATATTGCGCTTTACACTATTTTTTGTGACATGTTTATCCTTCTTTATGACCTTTTCTCGCTCAGAAGGAATTTTTGAGCTTGAGCCTACATCACTATTCGCGTTTTTCTGCTTAAGTGATCCAGCTTTTTTGTTGCAGTTTTTTGGATTCGACTCAACAGCGAATGGCAAGCTCTACCCCAAGAAATCTGGTTCGATCGTGTCCGTTTGTTCTGGAACAGTCACATTAGACCCTTTATTTACGTTACTGATTCTCACATTTTACTTTTTTTCCTCCTCTTTTGATTTTTTAATTTTCGTCGGATCATCGGTTTTAAGCACGGAAACATCAGCAACGGGAGCGTGAGAGCTGAGATGCTTAGCGTTAGCGATCGGGAATTGGTGAGCCGCGACACCGGTAGATGGCAGCACTGTCGGGGCATTATCGATCACACTTTGAGCTTAAAGACGCTCGAGTCCTAACTGTCCCGCAAAATGAAAAAAATTTTGTCTCAAAGCCTCAAAACGCAAATCCATGTCATTGTGATGTTCCGTGTTTAAATCAGTTCGAATTGCATCCAGCATAACGTTCATATCAACCTTGGTGGCTTTTCGCACCACAGGGACAATGAGTTCAAAGTTGCTTGGAGAAAAAAATCACCTCATCTCTGGAAGGAGAAGAATCCGTTGGCAGGAACAAGGTTCAGCCTTGCAACGGAAGCGGGTTTAGCGTCAGCAATAGGGTTACCGGTGTGTTGAGCTATGATCGGAGCCGTGATATTGGCGCTTAAAAGTTCAAGCCACTGATCGAGTGGCGTTATAGCTGCCGAAGCTGGGGTAGTTTCAACGGAACTGCGTTTCTTGGCTTCGAGAAGTTCACGCTTTGTGTCGGTCTTTCTCCAAGTTCGACGTGTTTTCTTGATAGTTACCGCATCATGAAGCTCACAAATCTCGCATTTAATTTCGTAAAAAATCATATTCCCAATGCTTTCAGCACGCAGGGTGAAGATCTTTAGGAGTTTTCTGGCGGGTGCATTTAGGAAATTTTAACCCGAGGCTAAAAGTAAGTCAACTTGTTTTCCATATTGCTACCTGGTGAAGAGCGGATAAGTGTGGAGAAGTGTCCATAAAATAAATTATAAAGAGCAGCGCACGTCCTTCCTGACACATGCCCGAAACAAAAGAGAGGAGGCAAGCGATATATCAGTGTGATATAAGACGCGACGCCAGTGCTCCTAACGGAGAGTGAGCCAAGCTCACCGTAACAAGGACTGAAACAGTAAATAGGAATTTCAATTTAATTCCGGGCAATTAAAAGAGCAAATCGAAATTATTAGCACATAATGAAGGTTAGTATTTCGCAGATAGTAAGAAACTACTGAATTCAAGGACAATAACGTTGCAGAGAAGAAATAAACCTTTTGGATTACGCGTCATGTAACAGACTGTGAAAATAACACCATCCATGTCATTTCCCCAATCCAAAGTTATTGTTACACTAAGATTATTTAGGACACAATTGTTGCCTAGTCACTGGTCTAACCCAATTATTGTTAAAAGCACTACTGTGATAAAAAAAATTATGTAGATATGTGATAGACAATTTATATGATGCTTTTAGTTAATTTTTCAGTAGAAAAATTAACATTTAAGGGCGTTAGCTCCATTATTTCATGATTTTGACCAAAAACATTTTAGGGGATGGGCATTTAAAACACCATTTTAATGTAACTCGCTACATTACTAATAATACCAGGGGTCGTATTTCCAAATTTTGATTCGGGTGCAAATTTGCACCCCAAATATGTTACTGGGGTGCAAAAAAAGTCTTTGGAGTACAAAACCAAAATGTAAACCAACACTGTGGTCTCCTATTTTATAGCCATCAAAAATTCTAACATTCAGCATCTCAATAATATGTACCGTTTTCTGCATTTTTCTTAAAACTGACTTAATTTCGCTATTCAACTAAAAAACCTATACACATAGTTTAATCAAAAGTAGAAAAAAATGGAGTTTAACTTCTTTGAAAGGAATGGTGCCACAGGAAATCTAATTCCAAGCTGTTTAAAACGTCGCAAACCGCAAGTCTGTAGCTTGTGCGGTTCAAAAGTTAAGGAAAATTCAACTTTGGTGTGCAATTTTGCACTCCAGGAGTTCCTTCTGGAGTGCAAAGTGTGATTTTGGAGTGCAATTTGCCCCTGTGCATCCGAATATTTCGACCCCTGTAATACTAATAGCCGTTAAAGCATTATTAATTACCCCTAAGTGCTTGCAACATAGCACATTACTCTGGACATGCCAACGGGTCCTCATGTAGCGGCGCTGTCTGTTCAACGGGTGCTTGAGACAGAACGGCTAGTCTAGTGTGTTTGCGGTTTCAGTCTTAACTTTGATAGTGTCCGTTTTTACTTTTGCGGAATAAAAACACTGCTCAATTCTACTCTAAGTTGGGGTAAAGA
>JAHWFP010043443.1:982-20462 GCA_023313725.1 Lithobius niger | reverse complement strand
CAACTAGGGTGGATAGAGCCGGGAAAGAGATTGGTTTCGGTGGTTCCGAAGGTTTTTGTGTTTTTGTTCTGAATGTTGATCTAGGATAGAGAGTGACGGAGGAAAAATTGGGTCCGAAAATGCAGTATGCTGGGTCCGTTGAGACGGCTTGAATTTCAGAGCACCGAAGGCTGGCCCCTGAGGTGACGAGGAACACTGTCTTGCGGGTCACGAGATGAAGGGAAGTGTCCTGTAGGGGCTCATATGGTTCAGACGTTAGGGACTGGAGGACGAGTGAAAGGTCCCAGTCTGTTACTGACCTTCTGGTAGTGGGTCTTTCATCTTCGTATAAGGGTAAAAGGGCTGAGATTCGGTAGTCGTCAAGTAAGTTAGTGTTGTTGGCAGCCTTGAAGACGGTGCTTAGAGCCGAGCGATATACGAGGATTGTAGAGCCTTTGAGTTTGTCGACGTTGAACAGGTCTCTAAAAAAGTTTATAAGGGTGGGAAGAGGTGGGTTGATAGGATTAGCTTGTTTTGTGATACATCAACGGATCCATTTGGACCAGTGGCTGTCGTACATCCGGTTAGTGGAATCCCTGGTTGCCTTTGAGGCAATGCGTTCGGCCTCTTCTCGATGAATTCCAGCCTTTTTGAGGCGTTTGATCATAGTAGCCACCCGTGTAGGTTGAGGTTTGGTACGTTCGGGTGTAGCTTTGTTCCTTTCTGTTGGGACAGAAGATCTGGTTGAGGAGGCAGACTTCTTGGAGTGTCGACTAGAAGTTCTAGAAGGAGCGGGAACCACGCTGCCGATGGCCATAGGGGGGCTATGAGCAGTAACAAGCTCTGGCTTTCTTGGATTTTTAGGAGAACTTGTGGAAGGAGCTTGAAGGGAGTAAAGAGGTAGACGAAAAGGTTGTGCCATGGGAACGCCAGGGCGTCTACTGCCACTACTGTGTCGTCCGGGATTGGGCTTATGTAGAGGGGAAGTCTGGCATTGTGCTTCGTGGCGAACAGGTCTATCGTCGGGGTGCCCCAGGTGGTGAAGAGAGATTCGCAAATGGATTTCTTGAGGCACCATTCGCCTGTCGGCGGCTTCTGGCGTGACAGAGAATCGGCAATTACATTCCTGTTGCCTGGGATGTGGAGGGGAAGGAGTGTGATGTTGTGCGGTATGCAGAGGTTGAAAATTTCTGACGTTAGGCTGTGGAGAGATCTGGATTTCGTTCCACCTTCTTTCCTTATGTAGGCTAGGGCAGTCGTGTTGTCGGACTAAACTTGAATTGTCTTGTTTCTGATTTTCGGAAGGAAATGTTGAAGGGCGAGTAGAAGTTCGAGGTAGTTGATGTGATCTGTGCAGTTTGGAGGCCAAAGGCCTGAGGCTTCTTGTGTGCCAAGATGGGCACCCCAGCCGGTCTTTGAGGCGTCCGTAAAAACGTGCAGCTCGGGGTGTGGCTCGTGAAGCGGCTGTGTCCTTGTGAGGTTGGTGATGTCTGACCACCAAAGGAGGGAGTCCAGAGGAAAGCTGGGACTGAAGGGGATTTGTATGTCCGGAGAGTCCTGATTGATTGTCTGGTTGTCGATGCGGTGGTGGTGAAGCGGTCTTACCATCCATCAGCCGTAGGGGACGAGGTTCGCCATTGCGTCCATTTTCCCGATGAGAGAGTTTAGTTCTCGTGGAGAAAAACTTGTCTTCGACCAAAAGTGACGGGCGTGGAGAAGGAGGTCTTCTATCCGTTCCAGGGAGGGGGCGATTCTTGCTGTGCGGAGGTCGAAAGAGGCTCCTAGAAAGGTGAAGACTTGTGCTGGTATTAGGTGAAATTTTGAGTAGTTTACCCCGAAGCCCAGTTGGGTTAACAGGGAGATGGTGTTGTCCTTGTTTCGTTCCAGTGTGAGAGGGTCCGGATTGTTGAGGGCCCAGTCGTCCAGATAAGCATTGGCTTGAATTTCGTTTTGGTGTAGATTTGCCAATATAGGTTTGAGAACCGTCGTGAAAATTCTGGGAGATGCATTTAGGCCGAAGGGAAGACAGCGGAATTCGTAGACCTTTTGGTTGTAGATGAAACGAAAGAGGTGGGTGATGGCCGGGTGGAGTGGGACGTGGAGGTAAGCATCTTCCAGGTCGATTGAGACTGTCCAGTCGTTTTGTTTGAACGAAAGACGGATTGATTTGAGAGTTTCCATTTTGAAATGATCGTTTTGGATGTATTTGTTGAGAGGTTTCATGTTGAATTTCAAGCGGGAGCCTCCTGACTTCTTTGGTCGGGTGAAAATGGAGCTGTAGAAGCCCGGGCCTGGTTTGCGGCATTCTCTTATTGCATCTTTCCGCAGGAGTTCTGAGACTTCAAATGAACGTGATGGTGTTATAGGCGGGGAAAATTCCCAAAGCGGTGTTGGGAGAAGTGGTGGTTTCGACAGGAATTCCGGACGAAAGCCGTGTTCGATGATGAAAAGGACTTCTGGGTTTGAAGTAAGATGTCGCCAAGCCGGGAGGAATCGGTGTAGTCTTGCACCGAATGGAAGACAGGATGGGAGGGAGGCGTCATTGTTGGTTCTTGCGAAAGACGCTTCTGCCCCCTGGTGACGAGTGGCGGCTTCGTCGGTCTGGAGTGGCGACACGTTTTTGGTTGCGTGGGCTGGAACGAGAGCGAGGCTGGTCCGTCCAAAAGGGCTGCGAGTTTCTCGGACGACAGTCATTAAGACTGAGAGGCTGAGGGGGAACCGGTGGCTTGTTTCAATTGTCCTGCGGGGGACGGGGGTTGGACTGCTTATTCTTGAACCCCGGACGAGAGATAGAAGAAACTTGCTTTTGCGGTTTGGGTTTCCTAGAGATGTCTAGATGAGGAGCAAGAGTTGGAATGAGACCACGGAAGAGCGTGTCAGACTCGTGGATGGGCTGGTTGCGGAGTCGGTGCATCGTGGAGACATTCAAGTTGTTGGCGGACGAAAGAGCAATATGCCGGAGGAGTAGAGTGTTGTTGAGGGCTCTGGTGGCCCAATTGATGGAGTGATACGTGGCGAAGCTAGCCTTCTGAAAGAGTTGCGTGATTAGGGACGAAAGATTGCGTAGTTCTTCGGGACTTGCGTCCAGTGATAATTTCTCGCATAGGGCGTTCACCGCAGTGTTGAGAACGTCGGCTTGTGAAGCGGCACGAAGATTCAGCCGAAGGCACTTGTCATTTTCATAGAGGATGAAAGTTGGGATGTCAGCTTTCTTGGGGATCGATAGAGCAGTGCCGAAATCCATCTTCATTTCACTGCTTAGGAATTCGCATTCTGGATAGGTGGCAAAGTTGTTCGGGTTCGTAGCACCATCGCCTAGCGGACGAAAGAAGCTGTTTTCACGGCCCGGTCGAGGTGGTGGTGGTTCCTTGTCGAGGACGAGCGGGTCGCCTTTACCGAGCAGGGAGCCTTCATTGCGGTGGAGGCAGGTTAGCAGCGTGGTGGATTGCCCTAGAAGGTTGCGGGGTTTGGTGTCTTTGTCTCTCAGGGCAAAGCCGAAACCAGTTTTCAGCCCACGGTTGATCACGGGAGCGTCAGCCGACTGCAAGCTTGAAGATGAAGCAATCGGGGATGGGTTCTTCGACCGTCTTTAGGAGCGAAGCCAGCGGGAATGTCTGGTCGTCGGTGGCGTCATCCGGGAAGTGGATCCGCTTGCCGGACGAGAGTGGGATGGCAGGCGGCAGACCATCAGTGGTAGCCGAGAAGGCGGCAGGAGGAGAAGCTTGCGGGCGAGAGAGAGATGGTTTGCGTTTCTTCTGAGCGCCAGAGGGAGACATCGATCCTCATTTGTGGGAGTCACGGCTGGAGGCCGAAGCTATCCAGATTTGCGTGCGGGCGAGTCGGGCCGAAGACGTGCAGGATGGAGGCGGCATGGAATTGTCTTGCATCTCACGGACCGTTTCCTGGACGATATTCCGGACTATGCTACGGGAGACGCTTCGACCTTTCCGGGAAGAGTTGGATGATAAGTCCAAGGGAGAGTTGCGGGCTGGCGAGCGAGATGCTGCAACGGCCTGTTGAAGGGATCTTTTAGCTTCACGGTAGACGACTTTAGCCCGTTGAAAAGTTCTCTTGTAGAGCCGAGTGGTCCAAGGGTTCGGCCGGCGGGGTGCGTTGGTCGGGTTGGGTTTCCTAGAGATGTCTAGATGAAGAGTAAGAGTTGGAATGAGACCACGGAAGAGCGTGTCAGACTCGTGGATGGGCTGGTTGCGGAGTCGGTGCATCGTGGAGACATTCAAGTTGTTGGCGGACGAAAGGGCAATATGCCGGAGGAGTAGAGTGTTGTTGAGGGCTCTGGTGGCCCAATTGATGGAGTGATACGTGGCGAAGCTAGCCTTCTGAAAGAGTTGCGTGATTAGGAACGAAAGATTGCGTAGTTCTTCGGGACTTGCGTTCAGTGATAATTTCTCGCATAGGGCGTTCACCGCAGTGTTGAGAACGTCGGCTTGTGAAGCGGCACGAAGATTCAGCCGAAGGCACTTGTCATTTTCATAGAGGATGAAAGTTGGCAGCAGGGATCGGGCCGACGGCGGCGAGGTCGAGGGCGGAGATCCAGCGATTGCCGAGGGAGAAAGCAGTAATTTGCGGACGAGAGAGAGCATGAGAGGTAGCGGCGAGCGAAGTGGGAGCTTCGGATGCGGCAGCCATCATCGGGTAGAATCCAAGTTTCCAGGCTAAAGACAGGGGAACTCCAGCGCGAGGTAGCGTGGAGACACCCCTGGAGGAAAATGAATGCCGATAGCGTGCGCGCTGTCGCTTTTATAAGGGAGTACTGCCTCGCCCATGCCAGTAGGGTCATGCAAGCAGGCGGCTGCGCACCGGAAGAAACCTCCAGGGGAACATCACATTCGAGGAATGTAATGCTAAAATTATCGGGTTAAGATGTTTTGGCAACAAAGAAACCACTTTTTCAGGAAAAATCAAAGACGCCTAAAAATATCACAACATAACTTTGTACACATTCATAACATTGTAGGTAAATAAGCTAACCATCGTTTACTTTGAATGTCGAAAGTTTAAAATCTTTACAAGGAGCACACAAATTCAAAATAGGAATAGGCCTACTTAATCATATTTCATAAATTTTCGATCGGCTGTATGACGAAAAGATATTAATTTTCAGTCTTCCCATCTTTATCAGGCTCTCGCTCACAGTCAGTACTTCTTTCTCTGTACAGAAAGAAGCACTTACTGTGAAACCATAACGAAGATAGGAAGACTGAAAAAGAACATTTTGTCGGCCCCCGGCCACGCCGGCTAAAAATGGTTTCTTTTGCTGTAGAAAGTACTATACCTGGCAATTTTAGCATTGCTGTCTCAGTGATGCTGTTGGTTGCTTGAGACTTGAATTGCCGCCTCAGTTCACCCTACCACGCATGCCCATGCGTGGTCCTCCCTATATAAGAGTGGCGGCTACGAGGGCTCGTCATCTCTTTGTCTCACGGCTATGTCAAATGGTGACACGTGAGGGGAGGCAGGGAGGGCCCTAAGGTATAGTACTTTCTACAGCAAAAGAAACCATTATTAGCAGGCCTAGCCGGGGGCCGGCAAAATGTTCTTTCTTTGCTGTGGAAGTACTATACCTGGCAATTTTAGCATTGCCAAGCCGACCTTGTCAAATTAGGTGGCGGGCACCTTTTCACTGGGTTCCCTGGGGTTCTAAGGTGGAATCACCTGAAGTTCGTGCTCAAGGGCGCCCCTGAGGGGGGGGGGGTCCTTGAGAGGAAGTAGCCTTCCCTGCGGGTTACTATATTACTATCTAATCAAGAAGACGTTTAGAAAAGGTGGAAGGAGGTGATCATTACCGTGGTGATGAGTAGCTCCGGTGAGGTGAGTCAACATCAGTTGTAGTTGTAAATTCAACGAGGCCTCTCCAGAATGAATGGGGAGAATGTAATGGTGGCGATCAGTTCAGTTTTGGATGGTGGACGATGAACGGAAGCTAGGTTGGCATGGTGGGAGCTCATCAGTGTGAGGTTGAGGAGATCGCTGGAAGGGGGTTCAGAATTTCAATGTTGTTGATTCGAAACTGGAAAGGGTTTGATATAATGGTGATTTCAAAGGAGATTCACATTAAGGGAATGTTAATAAGGATATAC
The DNA here is from genome assembly GCA_023313725.1 of Lithobius niger. Classification (NCBI taxonomy): domain Eukaryota; kingdom Metazoa; phylum Arthropoda; class Chilopoda; order Lithobiomorpha; family Lithobiidae; genus Lithobius; species Lithobius niger. The sequence goes on along the minus strand of JAHWFP010043443.1, from coordinate 14,385 downwards.
GAAAGAAAGAAGAGGGAAAAAAGTTTTTTTTTTTTTTAGGTAAGTTAAGCCTGAAAATAAGGAATCCCTTCGACCGGCAGTTTTAAAAACATAATTTTTTTTTTTTTTTTTGTACCGTAAATTGTGTATTAAAAGCCCAGTTGAAGCTAAAGCCCACCTCCTAAAATGCTGTAAAGTCAAAATCATGAAATAATGGGGTTAAAGCCCACCCCTCAAATTTTCGTTTTTCTACGAAAAATTATCTAAAAGTTATATGATGTGAATAAAGATAGTACTGCTTGCTATGTTTACTAGCCCCTTCTCCCTTCCTGTAGTAATAGTGGACTCTTTCTTTAGCTCCTAGCACCTGCACAAGGCCTGGGCATATCTCACCTAAGCCTCCTCCCTTCTTCACAGCAATTAAAAGGATGTAAAAATTGGTCTTTCAGAGATCGTTCAAAAGCTTCGAATTTTCTGTAATAGATGTCCAGAAAGGTTAGAAAATTGATAACGCTGGTTTTAAAGCCCACCCCCCTATGTTTGCCAAATTAACTGCATAAGCCCATGGGCATTTAATCCACGATTTACGGTATTGGGTCGAAAGTGGAAAAAGAATGAAGATGCTGGCCAAGGTATGAATACGTGAATTAGGGAAAAGAAGGGTGGGATAGTAGCCCCAAGTAATAGTGGCGAGCCTTAGCTCTGCAAGGGGAGCATGGAATGTCAACCGTGGGTCATGAGGAAAGTGGGATCATATTCGGGAGCAAGGGGAGGGAGTGTTGGGCACTGTCAAATTGCCATAAGGAATATGCTTGCAAGTCAAGTCATGAGAGAGAGTGGTGGTAGCGATCGAGTCCCATGCTTTAGAAATGTGGGATAGGCGTAGGTTGAGAATAAACGAAATGGTTTCGGGTTCGGTGATGCCCTTGTCATGGAACACTACTGGACGACATGGAATGTCCGTTTTAAGTCTTGGATCCAGTGGAGCGGAAGTGCGTGCTGGGTGTAGGAAATTGGAGAAGCGTGGGTAGCGCGGAGCACACTTACGTAGATCGTCAATTGGGTGGAGAATCCAGGAAGAAGATAAAACGGAGGAGGATGTGATGGTGGCAGCTTTGTTGCGTAGCGCATCCGCTATTACATTGTCCGTCAGCTGTTTCAGTTGGCTGGAGTTTTCCGCCTTTAGTTTGTTGTTTTCGGTCGAGAGCGATGAGATTAGGGAGTGTTGGTGGAAAATCACATCCTGAAGGTGTAGAAGGTAGGGTTTGACCTTTCTTGTATTGCGCTTGAATTGTTCTTGGGCATGAACATTGAGACGCAGTTTGTGTCGCAAGTTAAGAAAAATCTTGTCATGGTTTACTTTGATTAATTCCTCGTGGTCGAGGCCATACAATGGTGAGACCTGCTTTTCTGGAGGTGCGACTAGGCCTTTTTATGATGTCGTGGATCCTGTTGGGGAGGGGAGCACAAAAAATGGAGTGGAGTCATGACCGGTGTGTTTCCTTTAACGTCCTTGGAACGATGGCCTGGAGAGAGGGGAGTAGCAGGAATTTCAATGGAGGCTCCCGGTGGAATGTCGAGATCAGGGATGGTTTCCGTGATTGGCGAGGAAGGGGCTTCTTCAAAAATAATCGGGTCGTCTCCGTCGTCTCCGGGGGGCGCGACCTGGTCCAGACCGGGAGACTGTGAGGTCGTGTTGCATGTCGGAGTGTCAGAAGAGAACGGAGTGTGAAGCCAGTACTGCTGTGACATTGGAGTGGAGACTTCGCCATTCTTCCCTGGGGTGGCTGGGATTGCGGCTATGGTTGCAGAGGGAGATTGTGTGGCTGAAGCCGGATTAGACTTGATTTTTTTGAGCACCTCCTTGTGGGTATTTTCCTGCCTTTTCCTGGTGGCAGACAGGAGTTGACGGTGAGCAATTTCTTGCCAGTCTTTAAGTGGGATAGTCACACAAATAGCACACGGATGAAGGAAGTAGTCACACTTGCGATGGTATTGTAAACGCGGACCGCCGAAAAACGCTTGTTGTTGCAAACAAGCAAAATTTCTTTTCCTTGAGTGCCCAAATGCCTCGATAAGGCAAATCTCGCCGTTTTTTCAATAATGGACCAAATCGGTCAAAATTTTCAACATCAATAGCCAGTCCTAATACAAGCCTCTTGTGGAAGCCCACATTCGAACTTTCCATCTAGAAGATTCTCAAATCTACATTTGAAGATCGACCAAAAACCCCATCAGCGCTCCTTCATCATGGCCGCCATTGTTGAAACTTGTATTTATGTATTTTCATTTCATCACTCCCACAAGCCCACAAACACTAGCTTAGTTGCATTTTAGGATGGGCTTCCTCTGCGAAGGTACTAAACCTCGATCTCATGTACAGACAACTATTTTCAAAGTGTGATATTTTTTATTGTGTTTGAACGATCGCAACTGCTACGAAAAATTTCCACTTAGATCAAACATTGTCCTTTAACTTTAAGGTTAAACCTCCAATTTAACTTCATGCGTTTTAGCATACAACTAAGCTAGACTATTTATTCATTTATTTAGCCTTTTATAATAATATTTTGCCCCCAGAAACACTGCCATTAGTCCACGTAATTCGACGTCGGCATCCTACCGGACACGAATTTTAGTGTATATATGTTTATCGTAGTTCTCCTCGCAGCCCGACTGTGACCACTCGAACATTATTACCAACTTGTCCTACTATTAAAACTAAAAGATATTTACAAAAGATCTGTTTCCAAGCATTCCGAAAGTCAAAACTGTGCAAAAACTACGAATCCCATTTTTACCCCCCTCCCCCGCCAAAACTAGTTGTGGTGTATAACACTGCAGTTTTCAGTTAAAGCTTATAAAATTTAATAGTAATGCTTTCTGCATTACCCAAAGCCAAGTATTAAGCTTTAACAAGAGCCTATTCCGTTGCAAACATGTAAATATCCATTCCATAGTCTATATTTCAAAGTAAAGGCCTATTTTCCCAAAGTTCAATTGAGTGAAACATCTCACATGTTTCCTTCAAACTCCTTCAAACAGCTCTGCACCCAGTCCCTTTGTTCAACCGACTTCTCCTCCCACTTTCCATTGTTCTCAAGGCTCTCAGCCAATCAGACCCCGCAGCTCCCCTGCCCGTCCGCGCGAACTTCCAGTTATGTGTATAAAACCCCAGCCCCAGAACGCAATCATGAGCACAGCTCACAGATCTCTCAAGCTAGAAGGGTCACGCCAGTCAGGAGTGGAGACGTCACGTCCGTAGGATGCCATGCCGGGCAAAATGGCGGTGGTTCGTATGTTTGTAAGTTAGCTTTAGAAAATTTAATTTAGGACCCCCCCAAGTCTAAATTCATAGTTTAAACTTTAACTTAAAACTCTCTAGCTTAGAGAAATTATGGTGGTGACGCCTGTAGCGGCATCTTAGGTTTTTTCACCCCATAACTAAAAACCAAATTCTTTCTTATTTGTTTTAAATGTAACTTTAATCCAAATAATTGACGGTTTGATCTTTATGTGGGATTCATTGGTTATTCACTCCAGACGTACTGTATAAGTAGCCGCGGCTTTTATAATTTGAGGAGTTGACTTCTAAACAGCAACTCTGGGAGGTTTAAGGCTCTGTTTTATCACTTAGAAACAAAACTGTTAAACGGTCGATCTTTCATGCGTGTTTGAAACATACTGTTTGATAGACTGTAACCAGCCTGGGCTGTTCAGTCTTGCGGACGACTCAAACGAGCGTTCAGTATAGCTTTTTCTATTCGAAAACTTAATTGATTGTTTATTCAAAACACAAGTGTCGTTTTGTAGAATCGTGTGAATTACGAACTGTAAATTCAACTTTGTGCTTTTAATTCATTGATATTCAAAATCTGTTCGTGCAAACTTATGTAAAGTGTTCTTTTCATTCCCTGTTGTTAAAATAAAACCAGGAGTTTTAAACTTCAGTCCATTTGCTATTTTGATTAATTGTTTAGGTGTTAAATAAATATGTAGCCCATCTTTAATCTTAGCTCTTGTTAAACAATTAAATTCCATCGCTGGTGGCAGTGAAATACCACTGTAAAGTTAAGGTTAGGCCCCTTTAATTTAGGACCCGACGCTCCATCCCCCATGCTGGGACTGTAGCCCATGCTGTGCTTATGCCGTAAAAGTCGTTATAATCACCGCAACACATTAAGCTGAATCTCCGTGTCAAACCAGGAAACCTGGGGCGTTACAAGCACCTGAGCCGTCGTAGCGTCCGCCGTTACAACTGGTGGCAGTGGTGGGATGAACAGGTGCTGTTCCCGTCAAGCGTTTCCCCCCTGCCATACTACAACCCAAAAACCTAGAAGGATGCAAGCCACTTCCAACAAGACGTCTGTGGTCCTGACAAAACAGCCACGAAGCAGATGCCTGTGACAAGCTAAAAAAGTCACGAAGCAGAAGTCGTACTAACGTAAAAAAATAGTACAACCACCGCCCAGCAGCCCCAACAACTGCCGGCGCCAGGATGCAGCAGCTGCCGTTTCCAGTAGACGTCCACCCGCCGTGAGATGCATCTACCCCAACCGATGCTGTAGGAGAAACCGTCTTCAACAAGAACCAGGTGCTCCGTCAGCCAAGCAGTGGATTTTGTGTTTGCCAACCAAGGTCCCAGTGGATTAGACCCGCCAGAGACGGTCCAATTCATACTTCAGTGCCGGACTTCCCGTACTACGATGGAAACAGGAAGGACAGACTAGACCGTACAGCGATTGTACAAAATGTGGGTGAGTGTACATGAGATATGCTTAGAGGCCGCCAAGCCGAGTGTTGTAGTTGATAGCATTTATGCAATTTAGCTATTTATATACCAGAGTGCTAGGGGTCTTGAAAGTGTCTTTTTTATGTGCAATCTTACTGGATTTGGGAGAGAAGTTCGCTCTGCTCAAACTTAACGTTAAATTTTATGCGGCTGCATTTAATTTTTGTTTCATTTATAAAAGCTTTATTTTGAAACCACGTTAAACGTAAAACGTAAAAATGTACGAAATGAATCAACTTGAAGAAATCATTCGTGATTTGCAGAACAAAGACCTCAAAAAGGCTTGTTTAAACTTAGGCTTTACCGTTAACGAGTCTAGAGCCGAGTCACAGAAAATCTCGAAGATGGCAAACTAGATTTAGACGAACTCTCTGATGCACTAGCAAGCGCTATTGAAAGGAGAGAAGCTATCCTTTTAACAAAAAAAGAATTAGCCGTTAAGGAGAATGAACTGTTTCTGAAAGCAGAAGAATTAAAGTTAAGAGCCCTAGAGGTAGCGGATGCAGAAAAACGCCGGGCTCATGAATTAGCTCTTAAAGATCAAGAGGCTCAAATTCGAGACCGAGAAGCCTTGCTTAAAGCCCAAAAAAGAGACAGAGAAGCCTTGCTTAAAACCCAAGAAGCCCAAATTAACGATCGTGCTAGTGCAATGGAACTAGCCAAACTAGACAAGCAGTTAGAACTAGCAAAGCTAAACGCTGCTTCCTTAAGTCTTAACCCTGCTCCAAACGGAGCTAACGGCGCTCCCCCAAATCCAGTGGCAAAACATGGTAAAGTTGTGGACGTAGTTCGTCTCGTCAACAAGTGGACGCCAAAAATTGAAATTAACAGTAAGATTTTTGAACGCACCATGACTAGCCAAAAGATTCCTAGAGATCAATGGGTCACGGGACTTCAACCCCTCGTCGGTGAGGTTTTAATTAAAGTTTGCGATCAGCTTACAGACGCTGAAATGCAAGACTGTGATTTAGTTAAAAATAAATTGCTTGCCCGTTTTGTACAGACAAAAGAGTCAGTTCAAACTCAGTTTCGCTCTCTCGAGAAAGAAGTAGACCAGCAATTTCACGACTATGCGTTTGAATTAGAAACGTTGTTCACTCGTTGGTTAGCTTTAGCTAAGGTTAACCGGGACTATGACAAACTTGTCAATTTAATGCTTTCAGAGCAATTTTATAAATCTTGCCCTACCCAACTTAGGAAATGGATCCCTGATCAAATTAAGGTAGGAACGTTGGCTGAAGCAGCCCAACTTTGTGACGAGTTCACAACCCGCAATAAACAAATTGCTACCAAAACTGCCGCCCGTGTAGTTAAAAATCAGCCAAGTCAGGCTGTTAAAGTTTCTTCTAAACAGAATAAACCAACCAAAATCTATCAGCTAACCTAGCTGGGACTGATAGTAACGAAGGCAGTCACACTAGCTCAAATGCTAATGCTGCTAAAACTTCTAGTAACGAGAATGCAAAACCTAATGCTAGATCGTGTTTTGAATGCGGATCGTTTTCGCATCTACGTAATCTGTGCCCCGAACAAGCAAATGCATGTTTCCCAGTTGTGAAAAATGCTAGGGAAATTCTTAAGGCTAGTACTCTGTCCGGTAGCATAGGGAAAAATAAAATTAATATTTTATGCGACTCCGGAAGCACAGTTTCGCTAGTTAGCACCAAACTCGCAAGGAATTGGCCACGTTTAAAACGAAAAATTAGATGTCAAACTGCCTTGTGTGGCCAAGTGTTTACATTAGCCCAGGTAAATCTACGCCTAAGGTTAGATGATGGCACAGTGTTAAAGTCAGTAGCATGCATTACACCGGTCAACAATTCGATTTTCGATGTCGTTTTGGGCGTGCCAGGATTAGATTCGCTAAACCTACTACGCAGACCCGCAACCGCCACGCCCCGTGATTTTTCTTTCCTGTTAGCCGAGGTGGCTACGCCCCCCCCCCCCCCCCCGGTCAGAAACCGCCCACGTCAATCAAAAAAACGTAGAAGCTCCGTAATCAAACTAGCCCCGCGGGATTGGTCAAGCCCCAAACCCCCGCAGTGTTTCCGCCAATCGTCGTTAAGTCCTCAAGCGCAGACGAAAAGGATCTGCTGAACTTCGGAAGTTAACCCATTATGAGCTAATGAGACCCAAGTCCCCTTACTTGACCAATGGATGGACCGTCGCCATGATCTTTGTTGGTGTAAACAAGCAACGAAAAATGCGTTGAACCTGCCTCCTAAAGGCAAAATAAAACGAAGTTTGTCAGCTAGTGATATAAACAAAAGTTTAGTCATGCCAGAAAAACCCAGGGTTAGCGAGTTCAGCTTTGACGAATGGCTTAGGTTACGTGAGTTAACTTCCCCCAATCTAAAGTTGGAAACAAGTAAACCTGCAAATTTAAAGGTCGGTAGTAAAAGTGTTCCCCCTAAAACATCGGTCCTACTTTTAACAAAAAATAAGGACTGGGGAAAACTATGTTTAGGTTTTTATTTGCTAACACACTGGTTTTAATTTAGATTAAAATCCGGTAATTTAACTTTATAAAACTCTGGAAAAAATCATTGGTCCATTGGACTTCCAGAGTTTTATAAAGTTAAATTACCGGATTTTAATCTAAATTAAAACCAGTGTGTTAGCAAATAAAAACCTAAACATAGTTTTCCCCAGTCCTTATTTTTTGTTAAAAGTAGGACCGATGTTTTAGTGTGAATTCTGTCTCGGTCTAGGGTGGAAATAAATGCATTTATTATGGTTCTAGCACTGAGTAGGTATTCCCAGTAAGACGGAGGTTTAATATCTAACCTATTGTTTTTTTCTAAATAGTGTTTTTTTTTGCGCTACAAGTAAACCGGAAATCTAACAAAGTAAATTTCCTGTGCATTTAATTGTTAAACCTTTCGTTTCAGTACAAATTGACTGAAAATTATTTTTACCTGCATTTTTAATTTTGTCATTTTGGTCCGTTGAGAGCTCATCCTTAAGTAACTCTCAGTTAATTACCGGTTTGGCCTTCACACCTAAATTTTAAGTGCCTATGTTTTACTCTTTTTGTCACTATCAACGTCTCCCTCTGTGGGAGAATATTAACAAAGATTGTAACGACACTAATTAAATATTCATTAGGAATATTCTACGGGAGCTGCAATCTGTCCCCGGTTGGCCCTTCGTTAAGTTTTAAACGAAATGGTTTTCTTTATAAAAAACCGTCCGTCTTACCTCTGAGAGCAAAACGTCAACTCTGTCGTTAAAAGGTTGTTGGTTTTTATCCACAAAACCTCCCAGCGATTGTATTATGTTTAAGTTATGGGTCTTATCTCAAAATCCTTCAGTGTCAAAATTAAACCTTGTAAACAAGTGGTTTGGTAACCTTAAACCATTCTAGTGGTATTAGTTGCTGTTAAATAGAGTCGGTGTTCTTCTGCGTGTTCACATAATATTCTCTTCTAAAAGTTATCGTAACCTAGGTTGAGGGTGGACGGCAAGGTGTTTTTGGCTGTCACACAGACAAAAAAGACGCGGCAATTGGACATAATCCGGACTTGTATGAACGATTAACCAGCGGGACGCCTCATTTGACAGTATTCTTTTACAAAAACCATAACTTTGTACTTTCACTTTAAAACTAGTATGTTTCTTCATAAATGTCTTTGTGCCCCATTTTCAAATACTTGTATGATATTCCTGCACCAAGCAGCGTGGACAGCATTTAGTTAATGGTTGTAAAAACAGTAAATTTTAACCTGTAACTTTTAATTTACTTAAAGTTCTCTGAGCCACAAAAACGTTGGTCCCCCAAAAATACAAAACGGCAAAGTCAACATTTCTGTAAACAGCCTATTTTTATCTCATGTCAATTCTTGAATATTTTTGGCGGTCTTGTTTTTGCATATCTTGTGTGCACTAACCCTTTTATTATAGCCTTTATTCCGAGTTCTCAGGAACCCCGAATAAAATCCTGCGTTTGGGGGCGTGTAAACGCGGACCGCCGAAAAACGCTTGTTGTTGCAAACAAGCAAATTTTTTTTCCTTGAGTGCCCAAATGCCTCGATGAGGCAAATCTCGCCGTTTTTTCAATAATGGACCAAATCGTCAAAATTTTTAACATCAATAGCCTGTCCTAATACAAGCCTCTTGGGGAAGCCCAAATTCGAACTTTCCATCTAGAAGATCCTCAAATCTACATTTGAAGATCGACCAAAAACCCCAGCAGCGCTCCTTCATCATGGCCGCCATTGTTGAAACTTGTATTTATGTATTTTGATTTCACCACTCCTATTTTCGGGCAAAAAGCCCACAAACACTAGCTTAGTTGCAATTTAGGAGGGGCTTCCTCTGCGAAGGTACGAAACCTCGATCTCATGTACAGACAACTATTTTCAAAGTGTGATATTTTTTATTGTGTTTGAACGATCACAACTGCTACGAAAAATTTCCACTTAGATCAAACATTGTCCTTTAACTTTAAGGTTAAACCTCCAATTTAACTTCATGCGTTTTAGCATACAACTAAGCTAGACTATTTATTCATTTATTTAGCCTTTTATAATAATATTTTGCCCCCAGAAACACTGCCATTAGTCAACGTAATTCGACGTCGGCATCCTACCGGACACGAATTTTAGTGTATATATGTTTATCGTAGTTCTCCTCGCAGCCCGACTGTGACCACTCGAACATTATTACCAACTTGTCCTACTATTAAAAGTAGTTTTTACTTATCCTAAAATACTTACCTGTATTTTATTTATGCTTTCCAAGTTTGGCAATGCCTTTCGTTCCAACCTTTAATTTAAACGCACTCCGGGCCCTTGCAATGGCGCTCCCTGGAGTGCATGACCGCCGTCAGGCGGCGCCCCTTTCCCGCTACTCGTCACAGTTTGTCTCACTTATCCCTAAGGACCGTTCGACGCGGGAGGCGGGAGGGTTCTACAGGTAAGTATTTTAGGATAAGTAAAAACTACTTTTAGGGGTAAAACCCCGTTTTTACTACTATCCTAAAATACTTACCTGTATTTTATTTATGCTGACTTTGTGCTACCCCCTAAGGGGTGGAGTCGAACCCTGCGCATTGCAAGTCCCTCATACTAGATTAAACTTCATAAAAGCTCAACCTCAGTGTGCTGTATACGTAACCTGCTTCTCAGTTCTGCCCAATCCTCACCACTCGCCAGCTGCTACGACGGATTGTCATCTGTGGTGCAAGCAAGCCGGCAGTCTCAAACACCTCTCATCCTACTGCTTGATTTTGCTACTGACCATTCTTCCACCCACGGTGCACCCAACGAACGCCAGCGAAGCTGCCATCACTCGCAAGTACCCAGGGCTTATCTGTCCCAGACACTGCCGAAAACTTGGACACCAAAGAGGCCCTTGAGACCTCGTCCTCCATGTAAACCTAACTCCACTGACGGGGACCATAACTTCCCCATCTAGCTAGGGAGAAAGCGCTGCTACTAAATAGGGGAAGGAGCCTTCTCAGGGTTCGAAATCGTTACCCTGGAACCCCGGGGCTGTGATGCCACTCGTGACCAGTGACATGCCCACCAGAACAATCCCTTTCTTGTGCTAACGCCGTCAATCCACTTCGTCGTGCTGCCAGAGTTCCTAATTGCATTAAGAGGTGAGGGTCCACACACCCTCACAAGTCTACCCTTAGGTTACACACGCCCTGGGTGTCCCATGCCACCTCTTCACCTGAAGACCTCATATACATGCGCAACACAAACAAGCATTTGGGAGTGGCAAGCTAACCCCCACCTGTCAAATTTGACAAATCTTCACAACCCACTGTGATAAAAAGACTCATTTGTGTTAGCAATGGATTCTGAGGAGTGTCTACCTCGCCCCTATCCTGGGGGCAGGTAGGAGTCCAACACCACCTGAAGGCACCTGAGCCGCCGTAATGGTCGGTTATAGTCCGCATCACGGACTTAAGTTGACACACCTCAGTAAGGGTTGCCGCGTCAAGTGTATCCCCAAAATCATAGTATGACGAAAAAGGCACGGTGGGGGCCAACGTCACGAGGAATACCCGACTGCTCCCAACAAAGAACGCACACTGGTTCGCTGGGTCGAAATGTATCGACAAAACTTGAAACTAAGTGGCGAGAGCAAGAATTCGTTTCATAAAATTAATCCTCAAAAAGGAAAAGGCCACTGGGCAATACACTGCTCACCAACCGGGAACTCACACACCGGGCTGCTAATAACCAATAATTTTCAAGTCACCTAAGTTAACGGTGTACCACTCCCTGCACGTCGCATTTAGCCTCGTGTACAAACATCCCCTTAGAGATAATATCTCACTAGGAAATAGACTGACCGCAGTGAGCCGAGGTTTACATAAGAGCATCTAATAATTAACATGAATGGTAAGGTACAAGTGCCATGATCGGCGTCTCAGAATTCAACACTTATGGATCCTCCAAGAACTTCACACAATATAAACGACTGAGAAAATCTCAGATAATTTCCTAAGGCCAACAGTCCAGGGCAGTAACACTATTACCTAAAACACAAGTACACAGGTGTTGTACCATGAACGCAGCTGAAGGAGGTCCAAGTAGCCACGAAGACCGACCTTCACAGAAATCAGTTACCACCACTTCACACTACTCACTGTCACCGTAGTGTCCGCAGGCAATGTCACCAGGCATCAGCTATGTCAATGCACCCGCCTGGAGTGTCATCCGCATGTGACCCAAGTGTGATGCCGGGCAGACTCAACGCGTGCTCCCTCGGCCGGCTCTCGGGATGTAATCGACTGCACCGGCCAAAAATAATAGAGGTGACAGGCTTTAGCCCCAAACGACTCTTGACTGACTTTGCGCAGATTTATTAATCGACTGGAAAGGTAGCCGTGATACGACATCGACTTGCTAAACACAGCTCCTACTCCAAAATTCGATGGGTAGATAGAGAGCAGCCGCCATCTTTCCAACCCTGCCACAATGCGATTCGAGAGTAGCCTACTGCGCGCCAAATAACCCTCGAATCACTGTTACATTTTCCAAAATCAAAAACTTCTAATCATTAACCCCATCCTGCAAATCTGAGGCACAAACACGCAATGCTAACTTATGGCAGTTGCCAATCATAACTGAACCCCAGACATCCATCAGCCGACACAGATGGTGTCAATTTACCAGGCTGTAAACCCATGTACTGGCTGGCCATGCTGCATTAAAGCCACCAAGAGGAATTTTACAATAAAATCATGCTATGACCAAAAGACTGCAATTTTAAAACTACGGCTAAAGGCTTAAACTTCCAACGGTAAAGTGATAAAGCAAATTTTCGGTTGATCACAATAAGTACAAGAACCTCCGTCTCCGGCCTGTCAACATTCAGAATACAGGGAGACCACTCGGCCACAGGGTACCCATGACGTTCGCCAACGTTTTAATCTAGAAAATTAATTAAAACAGAGTGGCGAGTGCTATAATGATTGTCTCCAAAGACAATTTAGGGTTCAGAATAAAGCGATTCAAATCGGCAATTTTTAAAACAATTATTCGTCCCCAATCACTTACCTCGCCAAAATTTCAATCATGAAAAAGGGAATATGAAAATATGTGGTGAGTGCAATAATAAGCTCTTTTTAAGACTTATAAAGATAAGAATACAACAACTAAAATGTGGCAATGTCACCCAATACTTCAATCGCCAATTAAATTCTCCTTAAGGCGAGTTTATCCCACCTTACTACGAACCCTGAATCGTATCGATCCAATCGTCGAAATATACTTCTTGAATGTAGGCTTGTCCACCTTCGAGGAGCAGTGGACGCCGTCAACGTAATTGACGGTCAAGGCTACTTACCAAAACAACCTTAGCCCAAGTTACAAGCGAACATCACGCTTTAGATCAACGTCTATCGATTTCCTAAAATAATTGATAGGCTAATCAAAAATTCGCTGCATAAATCCAGCAAGGACATCCATAGTCTATTGGTTGGCCTTCTGATAAGGCCAAATTGATTAAGGTCGACTGACCTAAAGGAGCACAGGAAATCACGACCGTGCGACTAACAACCACGTGTGCCAGTGGTCTGGGACCGTGACCAATGATGTGCCCAATGGTCCGCGACCGCTGCATATGCCACCACGCCAAACGCTCGGTAAGCAATCGACTAAACCGATCCGATTTACTGGTGGCTTATTTGAGCTTCGATTCGGCGAGAACAGCGATAAAGTGACTGCGACTGGCACACAGGTAACCGCAACTACAATCCACCTAGAATAAACTAACAGGCTAGTATGAGAGCTTCTCTCATTTCCCCACTCCTGTTGCATTGTGAATCAAGGGTACTGCGCATCAAGCCAACCCATGAAATCACTGCCAGTTTCTCTGGTGTCAGACAAAACACCACAACACCAATTGTAAAATCTGTACGATACTTGGTTGCAAACCAACTCACAAAAACCAAATTTCAACTTTTACTTCCAATCCGTACACCATGATCACGCCGACTGGAGTGATATTTGTCGACCCCCCCCCGTTGCTGAGAGAGGTGAGGGTCTCTGCACAAACCAGTGCCCTACATTTATCAATGTGCAAAGTAAGCAAAGGTGGCAGCTACCAGCCATAACATCATGGTCAATCGCACATGTGGGGAAGGGTGAGGGATGTCTCCCCCCCCCCCCCC